>VVHJ01005379.1:0-10521 GCA_015107715.1 Tylochromis polylepis
TGTTTTCTTGGTGTAGGTGAAGAAGAGAAGTATGGAGTTTTCTTTAGATGATTTAGTTCAGTCGCCTTTTTGGGACAAGATTGTTATAATCACTTGGGTAATGTGCCGGGCAAGGTGGTTCGGTGAATTGAAGAATCAACGCGGAAGATCTACGAAACCGAGCTTTTATTAAACAATGTACATTGGGAGGACAGTCCCTCCGTCCAGTACGTCTTTTCAACTGGGCGCCAGGAAGTGTTCTCACTGACCACAGGAAATACAGTTCCTTACATGGGGTCAAACTGTGACATCAGTTGCCAGGCAGAATTCACCTCTGGCTGGACATTACCTTATAAGGTCAAGAAACATTATATGGCCTCGGAGTAGGCTGTAAACATTAACTACATTTTACTACTCTAAACACCAATTCACCCTTATACTAATACTACGCACCCTAATTTAATACTTATTTTCCCACAGTATGAAGGATGATTTGCATTTGCATTTTCTTTCTTTTTACATTTTTTTTTTTATTTGTACCTTTTTCACTTTGGGTGAAAGTTACTAAAAATTAGGGGGAAAGAGTTACACTTTTCAAAACAACTTCTTTTATTTCTTAAAAAAAACAACCCCATGGTTGGTGACATATGCAGTATGTCACCAACAGAAAAAATATTTGACAGAGATTTCATTTCTTTATCATGCAGCTTCTACAGTGCCTCTATGGACTGACATTATGCTTTCATTTTGTAATACAGTAAGTCGAGTAAGTCGAGTAAGCCAAACTACCCTATGTCAACTTATCTGACTTGTCAGATCATAGCAGGTTTTGTGCCCTGTCGATCACTGAAAACAATGACTTTTCTTGTCATAAAGGAGTCTCAAAAGTTGTAATATATCAGCAATATATTCAACAATCTATTCTACCAGATCATCAAAATGAGCTACAGTTGTCATTTGACGACAGTTTCAAACTAAAGCCCTCCAGTTACTAGAGCCTCAACCAGTATCTGGCAGTTTGCAGTCACATAATGTGACGTAAAGGCTTTGTAGGTGGAGGATGGTGGAACTACCGATCGCGCCTTTAAAACCTGAAATGAAAAGTTTGGTTCGCTGAATAAAAATAGTGGGCTGCTCTCTGAACCGCCACTATTTTTTTTGGAATGATGATTAATAAACCTATACGCTGAACGACCTTTACAGGCTGAACAACAAAGTTAAAGATATTTGTTTTGCAGTGTTCGAGTGAGCTCGTTGCTTTAAAACTACACTATATGGACAAAAGCACTGAGCCACCTACAGCTATTGAGCACACCAGCTGAGCGGAATTTTCAGCTCCACCTGCTGTTCAAACTGAGGAACTACAGATGAAGCATCAGACAACGCTCCATGTTCACGGGTTGGTCTATATAGTGCATGGCAATTAAGATAGATGAAGTAGCTTTTTTAACGCCAAAAGAGGAGTTTTCTGTTGCAAGAGGAATGCAGGGAATTAGGATGCGGTGAATTCACAGTAATGTACTGTGTTGGACTTTTGCACAGTGGCTGTGGTACTGGTCAGTGTTAGGTTACATCAAGTGTAGCAGAGATGAAATTGCAATTAAGCTGATGATTCTTAGATTAGTTCATATTAATCTCCAGTATGAAGAGTTGGACAGCACCAGGCACTGACATGATTCACGCCTACTGGCTAAAGAAGCTGACTGCACTCCATGAGCGTCTGGCAGCACAAATGAACCAACTGCTAATTGACAAGAGACACAAGATATGGTTAACTGAAGGTCGGACACTCCTGATCCCCAAGGATCCCCAGAAAGGACCGGTCCCATCCAAATACTGGCCAATAACCTGCCTCAGTACCACATGGAAGATCCTGTCGGGCATCATAGCAGCTAAGATGAACAGGCACATGGCTCAATACATGAGCGGGGCACAGAAAGGAATTGGAAGGAATACCAGAGGGGCAGAACACAAGCTACTGGTCTGTGTCATGCTTGTTTAATTTCATTGTACAAGTTGTCATGAGGTGTGGATGTAAATCCCAAATGCAGACTTAAACTTTGGCAGGTGAGCTGAGGCTTAAAGAGTATCTTTAATGAATGGTGGCTGAAACAGTCCAAATAACAACAAGTCCAAAACGGTTACAAAATCCAGGGAAGCCATGAGAACAGAAACAGGAAACACTCCAGGGGGGTAAAGAGATGCACTGACTGGTTGGTTTTATATACACACACTCACACACATCAAGGGAGAATGGGAATGAGACACAGCTGGGGAACTAAACACACCTGAGCTAGGCGAAACAAGAGAAGTACAATTAAATACAAAGCACAAGCGATCAAAGTCTACCAAAATAAAACAGGAAACCCAAAATATGAAAACTCCAAACACAGAGACGGAGACTTAATAACGAGACATTGGGAACACAGTGGAGGCTGGATAGTCGATACAAACAAACCATAACCAGGAACAGAACCCAGATAACTAAACTAAAGTAAGAAGGCCTGAGAATGTAGACATAAGCAAACCAACCAGGAAAACTCAAAACTGTATAAACAGTAACAAATTATGAGTCAAACAAAAATTACATAATAATAGAAATTGAAATTCCAAACCCAAACCTCTGGGACAAAGACCCACAACCACGACTAATAAAACTGGCAGAAAAATGAAATCACATGTCAGCATACATTCCCATCTCCAATGTAAATAGGAAACACAGCCAAAACTGCTAATTCTTGTTATATAACTTCAGCAGCTGCAAATATATCATCTTCATACGCAGACCACACACATACTGACTGCATTTTTTTAGGTCTATATTTGCTCAAATTTGCCTTTTTCACAAGCTTCTATTGTAATGTTTGGTATTGTCTGGTTTTGATACATCAATTTTTCCATTTTATAATTAAAAATGCTATGGGAGACAAGAAAGTAACCTTCACATTAGTGTACAGTTTTTTCAGGTTTGCATGAACTGTCTAGGAACTACAGAGATTTTTATGCATGGTGCCCCATTTTCAGTGGCTCACAATTAATTGGACAATTGACTGATAGGTTCATGTCCAGGTGAGGCCTGCTCTCTAATTATTCCTTGACAAATTAAGCAGATAAAAGATCTTGCGTTAACTCAAAGTGTTGAACTTGGTAGTTTTTCACTGGAACTCTCAATATGAGGTCCAAAGAGATGTCAGTGCAAATGAAGGATGCCATAATTAGGCTGGAAACTCCCAATAAACCTATCAGAGAGACAGAAAAAAACCCATCAGGAGCTTAATAGTCTGGTACCTTTTTAAAAATACTGAATGAACTGGCCAGCTCTGCATCAACAAAAGGCCTCAAAGACCACTGAAGACAACTAACTGGAAAATTCTTTCCTTGGTTTCGAAAAACCATTTCACAACATCTAACCAAGTCAAGAACACTCTTGAGCAGACAGGCATATCATTGTCAAAGTCTACAATCAAGAGACACCTTCATGAATAGAAATATAGAGGGTTTAAAACATGGTGCAAAGTTACACTCAAGGACAGGAAGGTCAGCTTAGGCTTTGCCAGAAAGCATCTAAAAGAGGACGGTCAGTTGCAAGAAATAATCTTTGGTCAGATAAAAACAAGATTAACTTGTACCAGAATGATGGGAAGAGAAAAGTATGGCAAAAGTAAGGAATCTAAACCACATCAAACATAGTGGGCTCATTAGTGTTTATTGACAATATGACTGCTCATAAAAGCAGCTGGGTGAATTCTGTAGATATACTGCTCAGATTCAGCACAATGCTGCAAAACCGATTGGACAGCACTTCACAGTCAAATGAATAATGACTCAGAGAGTCCTGCAAAAGTGTCCCAAGAGTTTCTCAAGGCAAAGACATTCTTCAGTGGCTAAATCAGTCACTTGAGCTCAGCCCAACAGAGCATGCTTTTCAGTTACTGAAGAAAGAGAGAGACCTACAAACAGCACTAATGCAGCAGTCTGATGTAACTCAAGCGAAGAGACACGGCATTTGGTGATGTCCACTGATTCTAGACCTCGTTTAGCATCTGAAAATGTCTCTAATTCATAAACAGCTAATGCAATACTATTGCTAAACCCCTATGAATTAAAGCTGGAAGTCTGCAGTCTACTGTAAGGTTGTACAGAGGCAAAATTACAAACCAAAAAACCCCCCATCCCATTAGCCAAAAATGTATGGACCAAACTCCTAGTCAGAGTCCTTATAATGCTGGGAATTAATTTGTGTCACGCAGGGTAAAGTCCAAGTGCACATCATTACATTAACCGTAAACGTTTAACTGTACTTGTTAAAATAAAGTGTCTGAAAATGAATCAGAATATAGTCGGGTTAGGTGCTTTTAATGTCCATCTTACTCACTCACTGATGTAAAAAGTTGAGCTATAGCTTTTCATGCATTTTTGTGGCCATGTTACAGCTTATAATTAATACTCAACTTTGTGATGCATTTCGGGACTCTGTGTGTGCATGTGTGTTGGCTGAACAGAGGCGGTAGAAAGTGGTGGGCTGTCAGAGTCAGAGGGACGGGCTGTTGTTTGAAGTGCCGGGGAACATGGAAGTGAGGTAATTGCATCTGACGGGCGGTGATAATGATGAGGCGCAGATCAGATCAGCTGCAGATCCCCTGCTTCCAACCCCCCGCTGCCTGCCTTCACTTTTCCCTTCTCCCCTAATTGACCGGGCCGCGTCTCCCCTGGGCCCTTTTGTTATTATTTATTAATAATTCATCGCTAAATAATTCACACCCTTGGAGCTGCAGTGTTAATTGAGCGGGGTGGGGTGGCTGTGCTGGCGGGTGTGTGAATGTCTGTGCGGTGACGGTGGAGGGAGGCAATGGGAAGCGGGTCTTCCTGAAGTTGTAGGGCAACAAAAAAAGGAAAAAGGTTTGTTTTGTTGTCAGAAGGGATGCATGGCTGGAAATGTTCTCAATTTTAGCATACTTTACAAATAATAGGAAGAGGATAAACATTTTTTAGCCATATATAACCTTTTGTTGTAAACTGAGGAATTTGAGAGGGTTAGGGTTGTTAGCTAAACAGCCCTCAGAATTTGTGAGGAGCAGATTCTAAGCGCTTTTACTGACAGACTTGGATTGATATATTGCTTGAAAACGAGTAATGTAGAAACTGCAGATAGATGGTCTACCAGGGAGTAGCACATGTATTATACTTAAAATAAAAAATGCTGGGTATTTTCCCAGTCTGAAACTCTTGTTTCAGATCATTCCCGTATAAGATAAACAGGGATGATTTTGTACAGTGAATCCCTTAAATCAGTTCTAGGAAATTAAAAAAATTAAAATACATACCTAAAAATGAGCACAATAGAGACCCTTTAAGTCTCAAATAGTGCCATAGGGGTTTGAAAGTCAAGGAGCTGGTGGATATGCATTCAGATTGCACGCAAAAGTTTTTATTGTTAAATCTTTTGCTGTTTAAAAAAAAACAAAAACATAATTAATCAGTAAACTAAAAGAAAAAACAAAACAAAAGTGATTATAATGAGTTTATAGCTGACCCACTGACTGAACACTTGTGGCAAAGTGCTATGTAACTATTTATGTTGCAGTATGAAGATAATGAACAACAATCGCTGTTTGTTCGTGTAAAAAAAAACCCAAAATAAACACACGAACAAGTTGGAAAATCTTACTCTCACATTTATTTGAAACACATGAAACATAAACTGCAAAATAATTTATGTTACATGTTTTTCAAACCAGCGGTCATTGATTACTTACTGTTTAATATATACACAGTCTCACCAAGAAAAAGTCACCACCTAAGCAAATACGTAAGAGTGCTTATTTAGACAATTAGTGCAGGGATTAATATGTTTGGGCTGACAACAGGTCATTTAAGCCTAACTGATGCTGTGAGGACATGTTCAGGGTGTAGCCTGCCTCTCATCCTGTTGGCTCTAGCTGGTTCTAGCTAGCCCAGCTTGGATAAGTGGAAGAAAATGGATGGATGGATGGATGGATGGAGTGAGTACCAACCATAGAATCAGCAACAACCATACTAGAAGATGTATGCTGTGAAAATAGAAAATAGATTACTCCATTTCAGAAGGGTCATTAATAATAAATGTAAATACCTTTCCACGTGTACAGTACATGTGTAGCCTTAAGAAGAGCACTTTCAGTGAGGCTAAATGGGATAAAGGGCTTTGGTTTGCTAAGGAACCTAAAGAGTGGACTCCGGTGGAGGTCATGGGGTCTGATGAGTCCATCATGCCTATAGTGCCTACTGTTGTGACCTGGGTTTTCTCCAGTTGGTTCAACAAAATTATGTGGCCCAAAAAAATGAGGTCAGCTGACTACCTGAAAACACTGAATAACCAGGTTTTTCCATCAGTGGATTTTCCTCCTTTGGCATGGACGTATTCCAAGATGACTATGCCAGGATTCATTGAGATCAAACTGTGACAGAGTGGTTCGGGAGCAATGAGACATTATGGATTGGCCACCACAGAACCCAGACCTTAACCCCGTTGAGAATCTTTGGGAAGTGCTGCAGAAGATTTTACACAGAGGTTGTGACGTTGCATGACTTATCAAAATGATGCTTGCCATCAGAAAAAGCTAAAGGCGGCCCATCGAAATATTACAGTGTGTGACTTTTTTTTCAACGTCCATTATTCCAGTCTCCATCACGTTACTTTTGAGTCCGTCTGAATAATCTTGCATTCATCAGCAAAAACGACCAGTAGAGGTCAGTCTCTGATCACCATAGCATTACCACATGCAGCGTTGCTGCTTCTCCTGTTTGCAGAGCTGCAGTTAATTTGGGATCACATGCTTTGTTTATGTTAAATTATTCATGCAAGCTTTCATTAACACCCTAAGCAAATACAAATTGCACAGCATACAGTAGAGGGAATCATAGCAGTCACACTGTGCCAAGGAATGTTTTCTTAAGAAAGTGTCTGCTTGCTGATTTGTAAACCAGCTTACTGTGTATTATTACTGCGAATCACACACTCTGGCCAAAACCCCACCAGCCGGTTCTTTTCGCTTTCTGCTTACTAACTAGTTTGCGAGTGATTAGAATATATAAAATATGAAAAGGTTAGAATTTGGACTGCTTGGCGCCTCTGGCTGACTATCTCATCACACTGAATCCAATGTTTAAATTAACAGATGGTATCTAAAATTGAAGATGCTGACTGTTTCATAACAGGTTACAAAATCATTCTCTCTCATTCTTCCTCTGACTCAAACACTGGTGCTGTGTCAAGTTGCTTGCTCGTCTTCTGAGCATTGCCTAGTTGCTAAATCTCTTTTAAGCTGAGCAATACATCAAAAATCAAAGCAACTCTGAACCCAGGCTTTTAAAAGTTTAGATTTTTTTTTTTTTGTTGTTGTTGGGGGAAATTTCTGGGTTGGGGGAAGAAAAAAAAAAACTCCCCAGTTTGCATTTCTTCGGGGAATGGTTCATCTGAAGCTGTCGACAAGGTCCATACAAGTCTCCCGCTACCACTGAGCATACAGACCGTCTTTCATGCTGTGGTGGTTTGGGACCAAATAGGAAGGGCCAGCAGAGAGGAATCTGCCTAACTGAGCACAGTGTATACACTGCATGTATTTCTGTAGACATTGCTGTAGACTTCACTTAATCTAAGAGTACATCAAAGCATCCTCTGCTCCTCTTCTTCAGCTAAATCCTTCTTTGGTCCTTATTACCAAAGTGCTCATAAATGCCTTTGGGGAGTTGAAAAGAGGGGGAAAAAAGAAAACACAAACAAAAAAACAAACATGTTTGCTTTTATCTTTCAAATAACTATTTATGCTGGTACAAATGAGCATTCTGAGATCTCATTGTATCACAGCGAGTGAAGATGTAAAGATTCCTGCTGATTGAAGGGAACAAAAGGAAGCGTGCAGCACAGCAAATTGTCTCGGCGATGACTGCCAGGATGTCATCATCATCATCATCATCACCATTGTCTCTCAGAGATTAAAAGTGGGCTGCAAATCTTTAAAATGAAGCTTTTTGATTCAGCAAGTGGTTTCAGAAAGCGCCAACGAACATTGCATTAACAAATGGCTCGCGACACTCCGTTTTTGATTTATTTTTGATGGCTCTGATGTGAGCATGGTAGTGAAGGGACCGGGTTGTATACTCCAGCGGCATGCAGTGGTGCTGGGGGCCGGAGAGTAAACAGCCTCTCAGCGGCACAGGAGTCTTTCCATCAGGATAGAGCGTGTAACCCCATGGAGATCCTAGAGAGTTCTGAAGCCAGAGTTGGTGAATAATAGAACAAAGTGAGGACGAGTCTTCTGAGGTTCCACTTCTCTTCCTCATCCCTCCATCGCCAGGGCGTAGGGATGTGTTTGCGTGCGAGGGAGAAACACGGATAGTCGCAACTTCTCCTTCCGTCCTCACTAAAGTGTAAAAAAACCCAAAACATCCTATCTGACATGATTCTTCTTTTTTTTAAGTACATCACCAAAACTTTGTTCTGTAATTGTAAACTGGCACAGTGACGTTCACATGACAGCATCCACCATCTGATCTCATGGGACTGTGGGCCCCTTTCTCCATTTTTTTCTCTCTTTGCTAATGAAAAATTCACCACAGCCACCCCCCACTCCTTATGTCTCTTCTGTGCGTCTCCAGCACCGAGAACTGACACATAGTAAACGGACAACTATTCAAAGGCAGGACTGGGTTGGCTGTCTCCCAAAGGGGTCTTCTTTTTTTTCCACCCCCCCACCACCACTGCTGAGAAATCAAAACTCTTTGGACGTCACGCGGCCCCATTGAAGTTCGGAGCCTGCTCTTGAGTGGTCCCTTGCCCGTTGATGGCAGGCTTCATTAGAGCTGTCAGTCAGGCCCTAGCGACAGGGCAGCGCCACAGGGCACCCTCAGGGCCCAATCAGTGTTGGGGTCCCTGGGAAAGGGCCATCAAACAACCCTACAAGACGGTGTGCCGTAACCCTGCATCATCAAGATTGGCGCTCATCCCCCACTGATCACATGATTAATCGCTCAGCTCCACACTTTTTCAGCTCTGTGTTTTTGAACTCGACGCAAAAGTTGCGGTCTTGTATTTTTAATCACCGGCTTCCCATTGGCTCGGGTATGGAAATGAGCACCCTGGAAGTCTATATAGGAACGGTCTTATTGAAACTCTAATGATGAAGGAGAATGAAACTTCTCTCACAAACAGCTCCTCAGTAGTGGCAGTGGGAAACTGGAGCCAGTTGTTATTTTTTGCATCATTTCTGCCTACTTTTTCTTTTTTTTCTTATTTTTTTTTTCTTCTTCTTCTTCTTCTTCTTCTTCCCAGTGTCTTGCAATTACAATGAATCACATGATGCAATAAAAATAAATGAGCCAGTGGGCGCTTCTCTGTCCAACAATCTCAAATCCTGAAACAATGAGATATCCACGAAATCGCCGTACACAATTCAAGTACAGGAGCAAACAAAACCCAAACAAAACAAAGCAAACGTCTTTGAAGAGCGAAAAACTCCGACTGCCCGAGTTCCTTTCAACAATATACAGAGTGCAATATTCTCAGCACCAGTATGTTATTCAGAGCGTTCCTCCAAATATTTGGAGAGAAGGAGGAGAGATGAAACGGGGAAAGAACAATGGGACTTTGGCTGTGTTATGGCGTTCGTGCACCTCGCCCCGCCAGCCCTTTGTAGTGTGTGTGTTGTGTAGTGTCCGCGTCCCCAGTTGGTCTCCTGCTTGTTCTGAGTCCAGGTGGAGTCGCAGTACCCCCCTCGACCCCACCCCACCCTGATCATAGTCTCCCTCCCCCCTATCTGCCTATCTCACACACACCTGCTCCATCACACACATAAACGCACGCACACACACACGCACACCTTTTTGTTTTCCATGCATGCAAATAGAGATTGACTGTTTGTTTTTTTTATTCATTATTTTGGATTTTAAGCTCTTTTTTTTACTAATTAAATATAATTCTTTGATGAGGAGTGTGCCTGTAATCCAAATCTGACTTTACCCATAAGATAATTTACCCCTCTATAATGTTAAAACACTGAAATATTCCCTTTGATCTGTTTGGTCCAATTTAGTAGAAGGTATTTTGAGGATATAGATATTTTTTTGTAAAAAAGAAAGTCTTTTTAAAAATTTTTTTTTTTTTACAAAGAACACGATTAAAATCTTGATTATAAAAAGCTGAGCTAATGCAATATACACAAATTATGTATATACATATTGATTAGATCCATATATTATTGATCATAAACAAGATTGATGATCTCAATGAAGTGCTGTAGTCGGGCGGAGAAAGATAAAGGCTGATACTAATTTACTCAGGCTCTCTTCTAACGGAAGTGGGTAAAATATTCTCTCTGGACTGGAACAGTGATCAACTCCAAAAGTTGGGCAGAAAGTTTTCTCCACCCCCCACTCTCATTTTAAATGCCTTTCATATTTAAAAAGTTGATCTTTTAAAAAAAAAAATTGCCCCCAAAACAACATTTTAAAGTGTTATGATACCAGCTTCATTTTATCTCACGCTCACATCAAATCCATGAGATA
>VVHJ01005389.1:12149-31031 GCA_015107715.1 Tylochromis polylepis
ATGGAGATGAGAGGTGAAGAGTGTGGACCCAAGAGTATAACTTAAACCAAAAACACAAACACTGGGTCACCAGACCCAGTGCCGTGACAATACAAGTCAGTCACCAGAGTCAGATTTGATGAAATCAACAAGCATACTTCATGAATCAAACTGTCAGAGGGAGTAAACATCACCGTGTCTAAGCTGTTTGCTACATGTAGACAACTCAGGGCTGACAAAGAAGCAGAAAGTGCTTCTCGCTCGCAACGTTTACCCCAGTGATGATGATCTACCTCTGTCAACATGAAGGTGACTCTGTTCTCTACAAAGTTATTGCATGTGAGAGTAAAACAGGGAAGCCTGCCAAAAGGACAATCTGATCAAATAGATAACTTGGTTTACCTCCAGTGTTGCTGTGTCCTGTTAACTGTGGGAAAGATAAAAGAAGACACAATGTAGGCTGTCATGTTTGCTCTGAGGTGTGGGTGTGGGCCTTTAATTCAGAGCAAGGTAAGCAGGTGGTTTTAGTGTTACACAATGAAAAGATCACTTTTCTTCATCACGTACTTTGATCAATAGCAGATTTATTCTGAAATGCACTTTATTGTCAGGTGGTCATTGTTTTAGTAATCGAGACCATCACGTGACTACATTGTTATGTCCATGTTCAGTTCAAAGAGAGGCAGGACACAAACTGTGCACACAAGAGGATGGTTTCAAGAACAAAAAGCAAATTCAAAAATCTAAAAAAGGAAGAAACAAACCATCGGCATATAACAAAATGGAACAACATATGAATAAGACAATGCAAAATTTTAAGGGAAAGCACCAGGAGGAAGGTAGACAACTGAGGCCCAGAGTCAGGGCTGCACTAAAAACAGCTGACAGGATAACAACATACAGGTGAACCAAAAAGGACTGAGCAACCAATCACAAAGGAGGGAAAACACAAAGGGAAGGAGTAAAACCACACAAGCACACAAGACAAGTAGGTAACCCTGCAGAAAATACCAACCAGGAGTGACATTGAATGCGTCCACAGACAAACTGAGAGAGACACAGGAAACACAGGGAGAGGAAGCCATTAGAAATGCAAAAGAGTAGAAGAAGAAAAACAAGGGATGCAACCAAGACTTTGACATGCATGGATAGTGACCTGAAATGTGTCAAGGTTAATGTCACAGTGAACTTATAAAGAACATTTTTGTTTGAAGAAAACAAACAAGAAGCAAACAGAACTGTGATTTTTAGCAAAAGTAAAGATAGTTGGATTTAGCCAGCCCCCCTCCTACTGCCTAATAATATGATATTGACTTGTCAAAAGTTCAACTCTCATCACCAAATGGTTTATAAAAAGGCACATATAGTACTCTATTAGCTTATATTACAAACTGGAAACACAGAGGAACAAGGAAATTTGCTACCATAGGACACAAAACACAAATTTAGCAAAAGCTCTCACACAAGTGCATACTACAAGTGTGTGCTTAGGGTGACTGTAGCTCAGGAGGTAGAAAAAGCCATCTACTAAGGTAGAAGGTTGGTGGGTCAAGCCTTTGCTGCTCTACGTAGTCTGCATGTCAGAGTATCCTTGGGTAAGATACTGAACCCCGAGTCACTCTCCGAGGTGTGTCAATGCTAGATAGAAAGCACTTAGGCTGGCAAAAAAAAGTGTGAATGAGGCATGTTGTAAAAAGTGGTAGAGTAGAAAAGTGCTATATAAGAACCCGTCCATTCACCACAACCAATCATATAGTTTGTCACTGTACTCTAAATATGATCATGACCTTTGCTGTATGACTTTTGTCATACAAAATGACCATGACTGTTGAACACTCGCTGTTTTGACCGTTTAACAGCTGTTAAAATCCAACATTTTGTTGACCCATCCATCCACGCTAACCTTCTTCCTGTGAGGTGATTTTTGTGGCTCTGCAACTATTTCACCTCACTTCCTCTTCTGCTCCAGTTCCTGTGCAATATAATGAAACCATGGTTCACAGGCCATCACAGCATGCTTGCAGAAGCAAAGTTTGTTTTAAGGGAGAACAGTCTCACAGCAGGCATCGCCGTTGTGTCTGCTGCTGGGTAGAGTATAGCGAAGGTCTGTACTTGCCGCTAAAGGTTTTTAACGCATTCCTTCTTCTCTTTCAAAACTTCAGGGAGACTCATCATTTGTAGTGATGACAAACTATATCATGACTGAAGGTCAATCAATGGGAAACTGTCCAGAGGTACGTGAAAAAGGCACTTTTTGTGTTCCTTCCTCCCTCTCATTCCTCCCTCTCTGTGCTTTCTCCGTTTCCAAGACGTCTTACTTATGCACTTCCATATATAGTAAAACGAGCGGAAATTGTATCTCATTCCAAGACTATTTCTGTAATTGGGTAATTGTGCAATAGCTGTATAGCAGAAAAGGGCTCTTTTAAAACCTAATGGCCCAAAGAGCAGTGCGTGTAGGATCCATATTTGTAACACTAAAAGCAAGACGTTTCTTTCACGTTACCAGATTGTTTTCCTGTCTTCTTCTTCATGTCCTCCTTTTTTACTTGTATACACAGACTGACCCCAGTATCTTGTTTATAACAGCTCCCGGGCAAACACAACTGCAGTACAGATGCAGACTGCGAAGGAGGGAGTTTCAAACGTACGGGAAATGGTAAATCCTGACAGGCTGAGAGTGTGTGACCTCAGCGGTCCTCACTGAGTCTGTTGCCTGTTGCCAACTCACATCAGTCCAGATTTTTTTTTGTGCTTCTTGTAATGTAATTATGCTTTGTCAGAGACGAAAGCCCTTCTGAAACTCACTGAAGCCATTTATTGTACTTAATGGCGATGCAGTGAGCGAGGTCGGG
Organism: Tylochromis polylepis; assembly: GCA_015107715.1. Taxonomy (NCBI): domain Eukaryota; kingdom Metazoa; phylum Chordata; class Actinopteri; order Cichliformes; family Cichlidae; genus Tylochromis; species Tylochromis polylepis. The sequence continues at coordinate 14,984 of VVHJ01005389.1, forward strand.
GATCTTGTCAGGTTATGGAGCAGTGTATTTGCAACTGTGACAGGACAGGCTCACGCAACAGAATCTATATAAATACACCAGATCTGACTCATCAGTGCTGAGTTAAACATTTACACATAATTCATGAATTGCATTTGCCTGACACTGAAAAGAAAAACAGAAAGAAACAGATTCATATCAACAAACCAGGCCTTAGTAACCAAACATTTGGTGTGTGTATTTGCAGTTTGGCATGTTATTCACTAAAGTAAGCAACTGAAACTCTGCCTTAAGCAAATAGACATATGTGCATGTATATATAAGCAGGCACAACAACTGCATGCATGTCAGCTAATATAAATTGTAACCACACAAAGACACTGAAAGCAAGTAAGCCTTCAGATATGAGCTCTTTTAATTTGTCCAAATGTATACCAAGTTGCTGGCTGGTTCTAAGAACAGTTATATACATTTATTTTCCTTCATCTGTCCCAGAGTTAAATTCTGAGCCTTTCAAGTCCTCGGCACCCCACGTCGCCTTCAATCAGACCAAAGCTTTAGATCTGTCTGTTTCAGACAAGTCACATGCGCCTTGAGGTGCAAGTGTCAGAGGCAGCCTTCAGCCTCTACACTTAAAAACAAGTAAATATGTGGGACTGTCCTGTAGCTAAACAGGCTGATGGGTTCCAGTGATAGGTGATAGGTTAGAGACCCGAAGCCGAGTAGGCCAAAACGCCTGCTGGAGAACTGTCTGCAAACTCATCAAACGCACGATGAGAGAGACTGATAGCAGCGAAGCTGTACGCACATAGGGAAATGATAACATTAGGATTAAGGCAAGATAAAAGAAATAGCTAGTTCAGCGTTTGCTTTGCTTGACTTTTATATCATACTTGCTGCTGTTGATGCTAATTCTAGATAAAAGTGGAGGCAAGAAAGTGTTTAAAATTGCTTTAAAGTTAAAGCCCACGTTCTTTGCCTCGACTCCCCCCCAGTGCTGCTCAAAATAAGTGTTTCACCATTGCGTAATCAAGTTTTGCTCCTAACGATGACTTCTTGTTTGTTTCTGCATTAAGGAGAAATGACTGGAATCTGTGTGAATCGCACTAAGACCTGCGAAGTGTTGGCTTGGTGCCCAGTAGAGGATGATCGCAAAGTACCAGAGTATGTGGACAAACTGAATTATTCATATTGCAACCCTGCACGCATTTGCAACGATTCTGCGACACCTTTTAGATTACACGATCGTCTGCAGAACAAAATATGCTCACAACATTTTTAAATCTGTTCTTGTTTCTGTTTCAGTCCTCCTCTGTTGTTGTCTGCAGAGAACTACACTCTGTTCATCAAAAATTCTGTAACTTTCCCCTTATTTGACGTCTCAAGGTGATGGGCATTATTCATGTCGCTATACATTTGGCTCAGAAGATGTGATGAGTGTGAAAAAAAAAGTCAAACAACTGTAATACAGATACAAGAGCTCTGGCATAATTATTGAAACTTTATAAAACAGTCATAGAGTTGTGGCCAGAAATTTTCAGTCAGTGGCACAAAGTTTGTTTTTTTTATACACTTTACTGCTTCAGTTTTTATTGAGATGTTTTTTTTTATATATATATATATAATAAAGAACACTCACAATGATTTTATAAGTTTAAATTTCCTTCGGTAGTGTAGCATGTCTCAAAAAAGCTACAGTATCTTGGTTTCTGCTGTTCTGATACTGGCTTTATTTGTATTCTCTCTCTTTTTCTTTTCTTTTTTTTGCAAGCCTCCTATCCCTTTTAAGATTTAAAGTTTGCCATACTGGCAGTTTAAACCTGTGTTATTAAAGCAAGTATGCCAAATGAAACACATCGTTAAACAAAAGAGAGCTAGACAGTAAACTCCATTCTTCTTTTAACTATTTCATTGTCAGCTTCTAAATCAAACCATGAGGTTTGATCACTAATTTTAGTAGCAATACAGAAAGTGTCAAATCTTTCAGCCCTTTTAGTCAAACATATATTTTGAGGTCATTGTTTTGTGTGTGTGTGTGTGTTTCATAATGTTGGGTTTCATTTTCAGGAGCAACCTAGTGGAGGACATAGATTCTGACTACATCAGCAAGTGCCTTTATCATCCAGAGAACGCTCCCCTGTGCCCTATATTCAAACTGGGAGACATTATTAAACTGTCTGGCTTCAACTTTCAAACAATAGCTAAAGTGGTAAGTTAGACTCCCTGCTTCTGTCTGAAATTCTTGTCATTTTTTGATGTTTTGCTTCTCTTCTTCTCCTGTTGTGATAAAGACTGTGCTTGTGTCCCGACAGGGAGGAGCCATTGGAATTGTAGTTGACTGGACATGCAACTTTGATGTGGATGTAAAACACTGTAAACCAGTGTACACCTTTCACGGACTATATGGAAGCAAAGAAGGTGCTTCAGTGGGCTACAATTTTAGGTGTGTGAAAAATATCTATAAAACATACAGAGAGAGAGAGAGAGAGAGATTCCATTTGTTCCTTCTTTTAAATTAGTTTGTGGCTGTAAAACCTCTGAAGCACATATTATATTTTATTTTTAGCTTGCAGTGTGTTGTGGTTTTAAGGTCTGATGTTTTTTGGTTGGTTTATTTTGTTTTTTTTTTTACATTTTTGTGTATGCATCTATATGTTAATTAGCTTTACAACTAATTTTAGGCATCTGTGCCTCTTGGATGAAAATAAGCTGGCTGTTCCACTTCCATTTGCTAAGCTCTAGCTAACTTCATGATAACAATTGATTCGCTCTTGTCATCTAACTTTTGAAACCGTCGACAACATCGAACATGTTGTCTTGTTGTTTGAAACATTTCAGTTCTTTCATTTCTGCTTTCTCGCACACAACAAACACATGCGTGCTCTCGTGGAGTGCTCAGTTATTCATTTCTAATTTGCATACAGTGGCTGATTTAAAAAAAAAAAAAGACATAGTGTTGATGGCGAAATCTTAATGTTGGCATTCTGTCACCAAGATCAGTAATTACTATTATTGTTCACTTTATTTTCCATGGAATGGGCTTCACTTATTTTTTGCTCCTAATATTGCTTTGCTTCAGGTCTGTTGAGCCTGCCAAGTTGACTGCCTGAAGTTTATGACGTTTACTCAGTAAAACAGCTTTGACTTGTCTCAGATTGCCTTTTCATGTTGTTTCTTCACAACTAGCATTTTTGGTAGCAACAGCTGGCTTTTAGGTGTTGCTCACTCAGTAAATACATGTATAACCTTAAGAAGAAAATGATTTGGGAAGTGTTTGTCAAAGGCTTTTGAAACATACATTTCATAACATATGCTTCGTAACATATTGAGGTTATGTCTGTCTGCAGGTTTGCAAGGCACTATATGGAGGAGAAAATTCAGAAAAGAACACTTCTGAAAGTGTTTGGCATCAGGTTTGACATCATTGTCCAGTCACTTGTAAGTAATGCATTTGTTTATGTTAAATATGCATTTCTCACTTGAAGAATAATCAAAAGGAGTTCGGCATGACTCTGCTCTTCACAGGCGCGGAAATTTGATATCATCCCTACCCTCACAGCAATAGGCTCTGGAGTGGGAATCTTTGGAGTGGTATGTTGAAAGCTGAAATATAGCTGCAATATTTACTCACATATTGTCTATGAATACACTACTGTGCAAAAGTCAGCCCTCATTTGTTTTATACTTTGCATCTTAGGAACCAGGCTCTGTTGTAAGTTTTAAAGTGCTTTTGAGCAATAGTTCTCCAGGTTTTCTGAAGGCCTTTCAAAGGTTTTCTTTGGACATTAACACTGACTTATGAATTACTCAGGCATACAAAAAAGGCACCTAAGTCTGGAGAACTATTACTGAAGACTACTTAAAGAAATGACAAGAAATCTCATTTGAGAAAGTTCAGGCTTGTTGCAGAATAAAGATTTTCAAGCTTGTTTGAATTAAACAAACTGTTTCTGCATCATATATTGTATTTCTGTGTATGTTTGAACCCATTTCCAATGTTCCTAGTGTTACAGACCAAGGAGTCTTTTTATGTATGTGTGGTATTTTTTTTTTTCCCCTGAACTCAGCTGCAATTTTCCCCTGAGGTGCCAGTGCACTGGTTAAGCAATCAGCCACCCAACACCGGCTTTTACAGTGGCTCAGATAGTTTTGCTTGATTGAGATTAGTGGTGCTTTTGCACCTACTAGTGACTAGCTAGTATATGAGGCTCCATAATGTGGCAGTTTACACATTTGTGTGGCAAGTGAGAAGTTGCTGGTTTCATTCTAGCCAGAGACACAAATCCCTATATGGTTGTGTCGGGAACGGCATCTTTGAACATGCGGAACTACCTGCTGTGGTAACTTCTTGTGACAAAGGAGCAGCTAAAAGTAGCTCTAGTGAGTGGCTAGTGTCTGCTGGCTGCAGAAGTGTTCTCTTTTTGAATGTAGGTAATGACAAAGATTTAAAATAATTGGTGGTTCAAGACTTTTTCACAGTATTGTAATTCCACAGGAGATGATGCAATTGTTTTTTCTCCCCCCTCTTTTTAGGCAACTGTAGTATGTGACTTGGTGCTGCTCTATTTGCTACCGAAAAGAGAATTTTACAAGAACATGAAATTCAAATACACAGACACACAAGTACAGGTAAGACCTCTTCAAAAATGAGTCTGTACTCTCTTTGAACACAAGAGGGCAGTAGAGATGTTCAACAAAAATATCACAGACACAGCAGAGAACATTGATCAGCAGAAGTAATTTGAGATGTATTTTTCTTTTCTTCACTACGTCCACTCCAGCTATAAATTTCACACAGAAGGCGTAACCTTCAGTTACCATCAGATTATTCCTGTGTTTATTCCCATAACATCTGTGACCACCGAGTCTATGATTAGTACAAAACAGGCAGTTATCTGATAGAAGATGAAATCTGTGTCAGTCCCACCCAGACTGCTTTCCTCTTTAACTGAAACAAGCAGACCATTTTGTATTTTACAGCAGGACAGCGAGTCCATTGGTGTAGACACAAATATCCTTTACACCCTTGAAGCAAATACAAAACAAACTCAAGGCAAAGACCAGTCCAAAGTGAGTAGGTAGTCTGTGTATTAGAGCAGATTCTTTTATTTTACGCCATCATGCCATCATCATGATGAGGAGCATGGTTTTGCACATTATCTTCAGTCTAAATGGCTCCTGTCCTGTGGCTTTGGCTTCTATTCTACAGGATCCTGATTCAGAGGCAGGTAGCACAGAGACTGATTCATCTAAAGTAAGGGATCATCATGTTTGGTTTTTTTTTCAAAACATTAAACCCCCCATGAGTGTTACTTGTTTTAATGACTGATGTTTTATTTATTTGCTGTTCTTGTGCAGAAGTGACCTGGGAGCAAACAAGCCAAAAGGCCATGCTACTTTTGAAAGTGTGATGCACTGGAACCCTGCCATAGATCCTTCAAGAAAACAGACACACACTAACTGGACTTGTGAGACAGGAAGGAGCACAGTGAAATGGAATCATTTTATTCCCTTTATTTCTTTTTGATCATCAGCAGCAGCATCTTCCACCAACAACATCCACCCACTCAGTCATCCTGAGAAACTGTGACTCTTGCTGTTGTATGTAGAGTCAGAGATAGCCAAGCTCAGCTGTGTGTGTACTTTTTTGGGGTGTTACTCTGTTTGCTTTTCTTCCTACTTTGGGTGTTTCCTCCGCCTGTTTTAACTGTCCACATCTGACTGTCTGTAATTCTGTGTGTACAAAAGCCGTTACCTCAGTCGCCACCGTTGTAAAAGCAAGATACAGACACGCAGCATATGGATGGATGCGCTGCTGTCAGTGAGTCATCCCTCGTGTGCACCTTGTGATCGGCTGTTGACTCAATAAAAAGGTGTACAGTAACATTACTGCTGTGTTTCTTTTGATTTGTTTTGGGGGTTTTTGCTTTGGTCAAACAAAAACAGAAAAATCTTGAAATGATTCAGATTTTTTTTTTTTTTTTATTGTCTTTGAGCATGTGTACAAAAAGCATGCAAAAAATAGCTCATTTATATATATTGGTACATATTTACATAGTAACTACATTCCATATGGATGTGCCATGCTTCAGTTTTAGTGAGTACATTCAGAGAAATGCACAAGACGACACGAGACAATCCCAGAAACTGGACAGCGGATGCCTTTGACACACCTTCAGCGCACGCACACATGCACACACACAAGCGCACAGACCAGGAGAGTCACATAGGATAGACAGCAGTGATCGGAGAGTCCCTGATTTCATATTACGTACAGACACCCCCCGTAATCTCCTTCCTTCGGATCTAATTATAACCTGAAATCACAATAAAATTAGTCATGCCACTCGATTCCTGTGCTGCAAAAAAATGGCACCCACTGAATTTTCTTCTTTCTGTGTGTCACAGCAGTAACTAATAGCAGGTAGAAAGCATTTTCAAGCCTCTCTTGTCAGTTGCAATCCACAGGAGAATCACCTGGCTAAAACCTATGCACTCTAATTATGCAGGGTTTCACGCACAGGTGATCACTGGTCATTTAAATCATTCAAGGGTTTTGAAGCAAACAATGGGAAATGGTAAAGAAAAAAAAAATCTAAAAGGAAGGAAATCTCTGGAGGGAGAAATAGGCCCGTATGAACAAAGTGACATATTTTGGGATTAAGGAATTGGGAGAAAAATGTATGCTGGAGTTCAGGATTTATAATGTGAAAGGTTGTATAAATGGCCAGAGTAAAATCCGATGGTTTGGATATTGTTGATACAGTGATATTTTTTGGTTCTTCAAGTGAAGTTGGTGATCACTGAGAAGGTCCTGAGCGCACACCTGCCTCCTATAATAGGGTTTTACAGTATTTCAATATTTTGCATCTTGTCAGTAGTAAAATTAGACAACGTACAAAATTCTCCTCTAATATGGGTTTCCTTCATGCACGCCGACAGCAGTGACCAATGCATCAACAAGCACAGCACATAAGGTGTTTCTCAGGTGAACCACACGCTTTCTCTTTTTTCATAAACTGTACAGTGTTTAATAGCCCCCAGTAGTGTTAAAAGTACTCACAATAATGACATTATACATATTTAAGTGGAAAAGTGCAAATATTTGAATATAAGCAGTGTTTGAGTTTACAGTTGAATAACTAAATGAACAAAACACACAGGCTTAAAGGTCGAGAGGCCCGAGCATGGCAACAGCACGGGGGGGTGAGCCGACAACTGTAAAGACAACAATAAAGTACCTTTGACCCCAACAAACGGCAACACCCAGATTAAAAACAAGATAATCAGAAGGATGAGTGTTTAAACAGGTAACATCAAATACAACACATTATGTGACACTTTTTGGTTTCAAGTTGCCTTCATTAAAGGTTACTGTGCAGCGCACATCAGCGCTGCTTTCATTTAGAGCTTTAACTGTACGTGAAAACATTAAGATGGAAAAGCTTTAAATTCTCAAGTACCCATAAGATAATAAAGTTTATTATTAACGTCACAGCAGTTATGACTTTATGTCCCTGTGGACATAAACCACTAAACACACTGGCTCAACAACACTGCGTGAAATGCTTTGTACCAATCCATGTGTGTCCTCCGTGCCTCGGTTAACATCCTTCACTGGAGGATGCTGAGGAAATGCAAAAGAACTAAACTCAGTGTTTCTCATCAGCTAGTCAGGGGACAACGCTGAAGAGGATGGGGAAGTGTTGTTGACAGCCTGGGCCCAATCACGACATTGAAATGACCCTTTTTGAGTGATCAGAGCACTCACCCAGCTGAACATGCTTTCCTCTCACAGGGGCAATACACCAGGACAACCAAAGGAGTGTATCTGGGGCCGAGAAGATAATTTCTTGTTTTTAAACCAAGCACCTTTAAATGAAATGGACACATTTCTCTTTCATTTATCCATGATGCCTACATTTGTAGGCTCAAGGGGTTAACATGTACATAAGTGATTAACTTAGCCATCTTCAGCATCTACTGTTGGAACTGTCAAAGGTTATCCAGAAAAAACTAGTTAGCGTCTATATGAAATGTACTGGTGGGAGCATCTGTGGAGGTTAAGTGATACATTTCAATTTTGGAAATGACACAATCTTCCCCAGTACACCCCATCCTTGATGTAAAAAAAACAAAACATTGTTCCCTACACCAACTAATAACATTTAAAAATTCTACGTTCGTGTTAAAGACAACAAAGACAGCCTTGGTTTGTATTTTTGTCATTCACTTCCTCTTCACTTGTGTAAGCAGATGTCAACTTTTACAAGAAACAGTAACAATGATGTTGCAGTAGCCAGCCTGTGTATTTATCTTATATTTGTTCCCATTTATTAAAATGAACTACCTAATGAGTTTACCAAATACAGCCACTGCACTGACAATATCATGGTTCTCTGCATTGTGCAAGGGTATAGCTTAACCCAAATACACGACCCTTTTCCAAAAGCTAACCAAAACTTCAAATTAACAAGAGCAATAACAAAATGAAAACATTAAGTCAACTTCATCTTAAAAAGATGACATAATTAGGTTCAGATGGGAGCGACGAACAACAGTCCTGCATTCAACCCATTCCTCCAGCACCTCCTCCTACTTCTGCAGATTCTGTTGCTCTGTATCCAAAGTCGGCTGCCTTCCTAAAGCTTTTCTGGCTGAATTTTCTGGTCTTTCCCACAGAGTTGCATGGCTTTATATGGGAACAGCCTGACTGGTCAGTTGCAATGACAGCTCTACATGGTCCACTAGGTCCTAGATAGACCTAATGGGGAAACTATCACTAAATGTATCTGATACTTGATGATTGTCATGAAACTCTCAAGTATAGTTTCCTTTCCCCCCCCTCTTTTGTGAATGCAATACACTTCGACATAGGTGATAGGAAAAAAAAAAAAAAGTGGGTTGTTTAAAATTGAAAAATAAAAAACAAACAAACCAGTTTTTCCTGAGTAAAAACGATACACGCATAATTTCACATTAAAATGATTTGGGTACAGTCGCTTCTCCTTGATATAATAATGTACAACGTGATTCAATTTCTTCTACAAGAGCACTCAGTGATTAATTTGTACACAGATTATTTATGCTTTAAAATCAGCTCTGCACCCAAGAATTTTACATAATATTAATAATATAAATAACTTATAAATTGGAACAGTTCTTATCTACAGTGCACAGAATAACATCTTTTTTTTTTCATTTTTGTTCCTTCTCACCATCCAGAAAGATGTAGGCAAATCTTTCCCCATCCCATCGCAAATGCTTCACACATCGCATCGAATCCAACATCAAAGAAACAAGAACCAAAAATCACCAGACTGACCACAGATAACACATTAGGAGAAGAAGCATGAAATGACCCCAGACACTAACAAATTTACACATCACATAGCTTGCAGTCACCCTTGCGATCACTCGCGGGCAGTCGACCTTCTTTCTGCTCCTATCAGAAAAGTTCAGTCGATCGAAGCCTCTGAAGGCAGCACAGGAAGGACTTTGACCTTCATTATCCTGCTTCGAAATAAAGGTTGGCACAGACATGCTTAAAGGGTCTTCACAATAACACAATAGATACCACAAGACATCTATGTACAATATTACAATGACTGATCACCGACCAGAAATAAAAGCCTCGTAGTTCACTTAAGAGACAATACAGTGTCATTTACATGCTGAAGTCTGTAATTAGTATCGAAAGGCCTTTTTTTTTCCCCCTCTTGTGAGGTGGAGGTGGCTGCAGACAGGCTGATGATGTGGTCTAAATATTCACCATGCATAATGGGAAAAAAATAGTCTGTCTTTGCCTATAATACAGTTTAAGGCCCACTGTCATTAATGGTCATGCCTTTTGCCACGACAATAACATAAACCGGTGATGAGCCACAGAAATGATAGTGTTCCTGTCATCGGTTTCCTGATGTCGAAGTGCAGTTGAGACGAGAAAGACTGTGGATAAAACCCAGAAGCTCCACAGCACAGAAGCAAGCGTGTATGTCAGATGACAAACCCCTCCCCAAAAAACAAAACAAAAAACTTGAGTTTTTACAATTCAGGTGTACAGAATGATACGTTTGCACTGTGTGACCACTTTGAGGAAAAGGTGTGAATGAAGGCGTAAGCACACAGTGGATATAAAGTGGATGCTGTTTAAGACAAAGCTCTGTACGCAGGAGTGACTCAAGAGGAGGGCTCATCTTCATGCAGGTCCTCCAGCTCTCCTTCTCTGGGTCCATCTCCCGTACTAGCCTTTCTAAAAAAAAAAGAAAAAAGAAAAAAGAAGAAAAGAAAAACCACACACACGCGCACACACACACAGAAGAGAAAGAAAGAGACAAAGAAGGGTCAGCAGCTCTTATGATCATTAGAAGTTGGACAGCAGCAGAGAGGGAATTATCTAAATGTTGACACTACTAAGCCTGGCAATTAGAGAAGGTCTGATTGTTATTAATGCATGATGAATATTAAAAACACACAGAATGCTTTATGGATGTCAGATGGGTTTTAAATGACAGCAGCAGGGACATGACAGCTGGGGGAAAGGCTGTTCTCCCATCACATCTCATGATGTGGATAAGCAGGAGTTTAGGGATCTAAAATGATGATGGGCGCAGCGGCTGGCAGATGTGGGACAGACAGAGGCCGGACTGCTTCGCACAAAGTGTTACCTGAGTGAGGGCTGAAGTTTAAAAGAGGGCCGGAAGGGCCACGAGTCCCTGCAGCAAAGTGGGAGAGAAGATTGAGAAGTCACATATGAGAGGACAAAGAAATGCAGGCCCGTGGGAGGTGACCCAGCTTCCCACCATGAGAAGTTCCAGCTGCACTTGTGTCGTTCAGTATTAATTCTGAAATGTCATTTCAAAAATGATAAAATACTTCAGAGTTTAAGTTCTATTTGTATCATAGCTGTGCAAAGTAAATGTTAAAAATATGAGAAGATGCCAAACACATTTTTTAAAGGCAGCTGCAGTTCAACACAGCAGCAGCTGAACGATACTGAGAACTGTCAATACAATGACCCGGCCAACAAGCCACCTGAAAGAAAAACACGAGCCACAAAAGGCTGGGGATAGCTGGTTGACAGCAACAGAACTTTCAAAATAAAGCGAGGGGACTTTCCACTCAAACTGGTTGTTAATGAACCGTTTTGGGTTTTTTTCTGGATGGATGAATGGATGAAAAAAAGGGGCCAGTTTGTCTCTAAATATACTTGGGCGGTACTATACTTTGGTGGCCTGCATGGGAAATGGGAAACACTGGTGTTAATGGTGCATTCAATTTCAAACATGCAGGCCAGCAATTTTCAAGTTAAATTCCAAGCTTGAGAAACTGTAGCTTAGCAAGAAACACAAAATCTTTGCCAAGTCACCAGAGCTTCCCTGGATACAGTCACCACAGATACAAGAAGCTGCCACCTGTGATGCTTAATCAAAATAGGAGATATAATATCTGCTACGCCATTATTTTCCCATAAATCTTTGTGAAAAATATGTTTTAAAAGAACTGCGGCTGGGACTGGTAGCATCTGTCTCTCAATGTGCAATCACATTACCCATTAACATTTAATTGCTTCCCCTCATCAAAAGGATAATAATATCCCTGCTAGCTCTGCTCCAGATGGATTTTGACATAGAGAAAATCAAGGCTCTCAGAGCTTTCCAGTGTTTTTTGGTTATGTCTCCATATGTTTATATTAATAATATCTCACAATGAAAACTTTACATAAACCAGCTCCTGGAAGACATCTGTATTCATTACTTTATGATAGCCATAGAATACTGAGCCTCAGTTGGATTTTCATTGTGCAGCAGGGGGCAGTATTATTCAAACATCCCTACATCCATATCCTGTGAAAACACCTTCACCTTAGAGAGTGGTTCTCTGACAGCCTAGCGTGTAACGGTGGAAACCATTGCCTAGACAGAGAACAAATCATCTAATAAACCCCTCACAATGGGAGATTAGATTCTGCTTAGTTTTTGCCCAACAGTAGTCCATGTTCATGACAAAGTCTGCTTGACATCAGAATATAGTCCCAAGGGTGCCCACAATACAGATAACAGCTGTAGATGCGCCAATTTGTCGTTGGGTATGCAAGTTGAAAATTGCACATGGATGACCTGATTGGCCATTAACACCTGTGATACTTTGAATCCCTGTTACTGACAAATCAAGGTCAGCCTGAGGCACAAGCTAATTCTGTGTCACTCTGAGTCCTTCTAGTCTTGAGAGCTAAAAGCAACATGCAAAGAAACACTTATACAAGCTGTAAGCTCCACTGCATACAATGAAAGAATGAATTATGATGCTATGGCAACCACACGGAAGCAGCTGCTGCTGCTGCAAAAAATGAGTGCTATTTAACCTGATACGGAAGAAAAAGAAGACAGGTGTGGAGAAAAGATCTATGTTAGAATCTCAAGCAAAAAAGACTGCACTTGTGTGTCTTTGTCTTCAAAGACAAGATAAGCAAGTATTGAGTATACAAGAGAGATGCAGACAGGCTGAACTCTTACATCAACAGACTGCCAGGTGCAGACATGGACCTCTCCTCTCGCCGGCTTGGGCACTCAAAAGGGTTACTGAAGGAGCGCTTTCTCAGCATGGCCTTTACCAAGATCTGAAACAAACACAAACATGGGATGGCTAACAAAATTTGCAAACTTGAGTGTTAGATGAGACTAGATGTAGAGTGTGCCATAGAGTATTTTGATGGTGAGCAATGACGACTTCATATAAATGATACTGCTACAGATATTTAGGGGTGTCACTGTTCTTAATATGTGGAGCAGACAAATGGTTACAATGTTACTCTAATATTGTTACTAATGTTGTGGGGATGTATCAGGTGATCTTCAGTCTTCAATATGCTGAAGCTGCAATGGACCCAATCTGCTGGGGGGGTTTCCCATGATGCACTGAGTGTTTCTTCTTCATTCCCTTCTTTTCACTCTCTGTTTATACACCACTCCACATTTAATCATTAGTTATTATTAATCTCTGGCTCTCTTGCCCAGCGTGTCTTGTCTTGTCTCCCTCCCTTTCCCCGAGCCTGGTTCTGCCAGAGGTTTCTTCCTGTTAAATGGGAGTTTTTCCCTCCCACTGTCACCAAGTACTTGCTCATAGGGGATTTTGCATTACTGTAGGGTAGGTTTACCTGACTGTTGTTGTGATTTGGTATCATATAAATAAAATTGAAGTGAATTGAATGTAGGATGTCTTAAATGTTGCATCCATTAACTGTTTGGACAAAGGCTTTTCCTAACTACCTGAGCAGCTAACTTCATCTAGTCTCAGTTTGCATAACTACTCTCATTCCTATTTATAAAAACAAGATGTGAGGTAAAAGCTGTCACTCATGTGTAAAAGGCATATAAACCTTTCTTGTCAATACTTTAAATGTATACATATAAGCTAAGCCATTGCTGTAATGACCTTTTTTTAAATTAGAAAACTTCTCACTTATTCTGTGTTGACTCTAGTCTTGGTGTGCAGTATACCATCTTTAAGTAGTAAGTTTTTCTAATTAAAGTGGGTTTTAATTTTGTTAGACAAATAATAAAAGTCAAAAATAGTTTATATAAGCCCAAAATGAGGGTCTACCATGATTACCCATGTTATTATGCGAGCTTGCTTTCAAATGAATCCAACATTAGTGCATTTAAGGAGATACATAATGGAGATATTCAAATGCATTTAAACTGAGACATTAATCTGGCTCTTTTTTTTTTTTTCATTTTATGGTTGAACATAGATAAAACCCACCCTGTCCTTTGCATAAGCTGAAAAAGTCTGCTTTGTCTTGCTGCGCTTTGTCACATTTTTGGTTAACAGAAGGCTGTGGTTGTTAAGAGCAGCTACTCTGAGTGCTGCTGAATGTAGCAGTTTGATAAATGGAGGACACACTGCATTTCTTACCACTGCGGAGAGGCTGGGAACGAACTTGACTGAGTTCTGGATATCCTCCTCTGTCACCTCTACCACAGAGCAGTGGTCCTCCTCCAGAGGCAGGGGGTCAGCACCTCCCTGGGTCACCCACGGGTCTATCTGAAAAGATATGGACAGCAGTGAACTAGGGCAGTTTCATAACTTGACGCCCAGAGGTACACAAAAAATGCACACCAGTAAATCCGGGATTACAGTCAGTTTACTAGCTTGTATCCAAGCAATTAATTAATGGCAAAAGCAAGCCTTTCTGCATTTACAAGCAAGATTTTTTTCAAGCTGGGCACACATCAGTACTGATTACAATGGTTATTCTACAAAAACCAACATAGTAAGATGTAATAGTTGATTCAAGGCATCAGTGTGACCTGTAAAACAGTTGCTGGATTGGATGGGAGACATTGACAAGTGACATTCACTGGCCAATCACTGCTACCCATTTTCCATGGCACACAACGAGACCCATCTGTGGGCTCCAAAGAGGACGGTATGGCTTTGTGTGTTGTTTATTCTGCCTTTCCCTTTTCCATTTTTGTAGGTGCAAGAAAGCCAAGTTCTCAAATTGTGAGTGGAAAATATTTAGAAAGTTACAAATATATAAGTTGAATATCAATACAAGCCATTTCGAGCCTGATTAAATCTGAAGACTCACAGGCTTTTTCTGTCATCTGTCACATAATCAGTAAACATTAGTGACCAAGTCCAGTTGGAACATGCGATCACACTGCCTCTTCTGTGTTTTACAGATAATTTAGTGCTTCAGATCAAGAGCTGTGTCAAGCCTATATATTTGTATATTTAACTCTATTCTGGCTGTTCTTTTCTTCAGGCTGATTACGCCTTTTCTAATTAGATAATATTGTATCTACCTTTAACTGGATATATGAAGGCATTTCATTTACTACTGTTGTCCTCTGTGGATGTACATAGTTCTTCATGCTGCTGAGCTCACCAGTATGTTTTTCTCCAATTGTCAGTTTAGTCACATGCAGTGTTTCCACCACATCTCTGGTGGATTTTTGCAGCCCAAGGATGACCTGTTTTGTTTGCACTGAGAGCTCTTTTGACTTTCTGTTGTAGGCTCACAGCTGACAAATCTGCTGCGGGCAGATGCATATGCCAGGTTGTCCCAGATTTGTACGACTTTTCAGAGGCAGGGAATGCAAATTTCACATGACACATACAACTGAAACAGCCACATTAATAGGAAATATTCCAAGCTAACATGAAACTACAATCCTTTTTAAAAGAGGAGGTGAGCCAACGCAGTGAAAAAAAAAAAGCCCTTGTCCCAAGGTTTTGTTTTTAAAAATGTGTGTCACAATAATAATGCTTTCTTTTTTTAATTAAAAAAAAAAGCAACAGTTTTTGAGTCATTGCGTGTTTGTGCACAAGGACATGCATGATGCCTGAGAGCATCTATATCTCATAGTCCACAAACACACAGAGAAAATGAGTCACATGACTCATGATTAGATTGTGTTAAGGACAGACTGTGGGGAGTGGGTAATGTCATCTGTCCATGATTGTGCCGGGACCCTCCACGGCACTAATACAGACCTACTCAGTTTTTGTCTAATTCTCAGAATGCTGCTCTGTATAACACAGTGAGGTCAGAATCTCATGTGTTAATCACCAGTGAGAAAGTCATAGCTGTGCTATAACTATGAACAATCTGCTAAACCTGCCCATTTTCCTGAATGACAGTTATCTAAACTCATTTTCTTATCCTACATCAGTTTTGTTCTCTTAAGTACCTTGATCTCTGGGATGACGATCCTGGTGTCTGGGTTCTTATCCAACATCTGTAAAATCAGATTCTGCAGCTCTTCACTGATCTTTGGCCTGAAGAAAATAAATAAATAAATAATTTGGAAATTATGAATAACTTTTCATGCTCTCTTTTTCAGTGTATCATGGCCATGTTTTGTTAACATGCAAAGCAGAATTTACTAATTTCTTGGAGTCATTCTGGAAAAACAAAACAAAACAAACAAACCCAAAAACAAATCAAAACTTTTATTCACCGTTGGAAGATTTGGTCACTGAAATGAACCTCTAGACACAGCCTCAACATATTAAAAAAAAAAAAAAAAAAAAAAAAAAACAAAAACCCCCCCAAAAC
>VVHJ01005401.1:10449-26133 GCA_015107715.1 Tylochromis polylepis
TTTTCCCAAGAATACCATCAAAAGAATCAAGGTGTTGCAATGGCTCAGTCAAAGTCCACACTGCAACCTGAAATGCTGTGGCAGTGCTTAGGATAGATAGATGGAGTTGTTCTTATGTAGTACCTTTCTAGCCTACTTGAACACTCAAAGCTCTTTATACAAGATGTCTCATTTAAACGCACATTCATACAAGCACTTTTTTCTACATCTAAGTGTTTTCTGTCCAACATTCATATTCCGATGAACTCATCAAGAGCAACTCAGGGTTCAGTATCATGCTCAAGGATACTTTGGCATGCAGACTGGCACAGCCAGGGATCAAACCTGTCCAACCTTCTTATTAGTAAATGACCTGCCCTACCTCCTGACCAACAGCCACTACGGAGGGCTCTGCATTAACGAATATCTGCAAACCTCAGTTAACTAAAAAATGGAATAAAGAATATCAAATTTCTCCCACAATGATGTGAGAGACTGATGAAGTCATACAGGAAGCAATTACTGCAACTTATTGCCAGTAAAGGTGAGTCTACAAGTTATTGAATCACAGGTGGACTTTTCACTGGAATGTACATCTTTAGTATTAAATACTTCTACATCACAACAAAGTAAAAATCTGAACCTTTGACTCTCTACAATGAAGATATCATGTAGCAGTTATGCTTTGGGCAGTATTTAGCTAGCATGGATTGGTCCACTTACCTCCTTAGGGAACATGGTAAACACAGATCGATACAAAGTTGTTCTGAGTGGTCAAATTTATGATGACATATTTCTGTGCTGACGGCAGTGATCCTCGACAAGTTGACAATGAACTTATCCACAAGACACTAGGGGTTTATGGTTCAGTGGTTTGATGTATATAAAATGAATGAGAGTCACTTCACAGTCACTAGAACTCAACCCAGCTGAACACCTATGGGAGATTTTGGATTGATGTGTTAGACAGACGTCCCCACCACCATTATCAAAATATAAAGTGAGAGAATATCTTTGGGAATATGGGAATGCTGATGAGTCCAGGAAAATCCCAGAGACTGGCATGTAGTGGCCTAAAAACTTACAAAGTAATGTCTTTCTAGCCAAGCCATGAGTAGCCAAGACATATTATAAGTGTTGTTTTAATATGAGTTGCCTGAAAACTTTGTTTGTTCATGTTTACTTCTGAAATTTTAAAAAAAAGAGAGAGAGAGAGGAACCGTGATTTAAAAAATGTATGTATTTTGAGTGTTGACACTGTCAAAGGCCTGATGTGTAGCAACACAGAGACATCATTGTAGAGTAAGACAAATGTATAATAGGAAAGCTTAAACAGCAAAAGAAAGTAACCCAGTGTTTTAAATCTTGAGTCCTGAAAGAATATCTTTGAAAACATATTTCTATTGCCATCCCCTGCTATAATGCTGACAATAAATAGGCTTATTATACTGTGCTATTATTAAATATTATATAATATCATATTATCCTTTTTGATCCATCCTAACATTATTTTTCCTGTGTACTTGGCAGTTAAAGATGTCTGACATAAAACTGCATCATGCTGTTTCTTGTTTGCTCCTAGAATGTTTTATTTTTTTGTTAAAAACAAAAGCTTATTGGTTGTAGCTTGTGCTCTGCCTTCAAGAGCAGTCAGATGTGTACACTTATTGAAAATACAAATGACACAGCCCACATGTGGTTTCCAAAAATATACTAAACGACAATTATTATGCAGTGATCACACAAAAAAAGGACTTAAAAATTAGACATACCAGCTGCAGCCAGGCATTTGTGATCAACACTTGGTTCTTTTCATCCTGGAGGGGAACAAAAGGAGACGGAGAGAATAATCAGCAGTGAGTTGACATGGGTGCAGGCAGATAGTAAATGACAATATTCTACAGGGCAAGAGTAAATTAAAAAAAATAAAGAAATTATTCACTTCTGGTAAACATAAGGCACAATAATGAGACAGATCGGCAATGAAGTCAAACAGCATCTCAAATGAGTCTGAGCTGCCGGCTAACTGAATGGCAATGATGCACTCTCGCAGCATTTTCTTATTTACAATGTTCCTTCAATGCTGTGTAAAAGAAGTAATATATATCAGCATTTTAAACAGAACCAAAAATAATAAAGAAACGGGGCAATTGACAATTGCCATTGGAAGTAGACAGGGTGAGTGCACAGAAAGGATGAGGCTTTTCAAGAAAGAGATGCGCATACAGCAATTTCTATCCATATTGAGAAACTATAAATACACAGAGCCTCCTAAGGACCAACTCATGGTCAAATGTTCAGATGGAGAAAAAGAGGGAGAGGATGGCTGTTATGATTCTAAAAGTAGTGAGATGAGAGTGAGCAATAAATGTTCACAGAAAACTGATTTCAGAGATGGTTCAAGAAAACAAGTCATAGTAGAAGTAGTAGTAGTAGATAGAGAGACGCAGGAACAATGTAGGAGAAAAAAAACAGATGTGAATGAACTAGAGTCTCTCTTGTGAAATCCTACATGACAGCAGTAAGTTTTGCTCCTTGTGTTATGCACTGATAGACTGGTTCATGTTTTATCAACACTTGCAAGCTGCTAGTGGGTAACTGGATGATCGTGGGTTTTTTTTTTTTTTTTACATTCATGGACTCATTGAAGTGACTTATCACGTTATCTTCTACCCATGACTGAAGCTGCAATAATACAGCTATTTCAACCCTTTCAAAACTTTTCCTTTAAAGTTACTGAGATAAAATCATGAAATCAATTTACTGTACTCCCCATTTTTCTGTATTTGTCAGAACTAAGCTTCTGAACAGTTTCCTGCCTTATCAGACTGTTTCATATTGTTCCTGTTTCTTCATCAATTTTTCTCTCTCTGGGTGTTCAGGATTTCTTATTTTGTGAAACAGTCCAAGTGGAGTATGGTTAGACCTTACAGGTCACCTTCAGATGTTTTTAAGCCTATCTTTAAACATTAGTTGGGAGACCATATGTACACTGAAACATTTGCTTGCAGTGATTCTTGATTTTCATTGACATGTTAAGAAAAACCTTCCTTAAGATGTATACAGTAGTTCATAAACATTCTTGATTCTATATTGCATTTCTAAATAGATTTGAAATACTAGAAATGAATAGCTGCCACATATATCCCCTCTGTTGAATATTACTAGCCTAATAGTATAATCTAAAAAACAGTAGTCAAGCAGTAAGTACTACTTTCGTAATAAATGTTTAGTTTCTGTTCAATTGTTTTAGAGAGGTGTTGACATATTCTTCACAATAATTTTGGAGGATGCTTGAGGGTATGTTAAATTCTTTATTTAGGTAAAACTGTCCTTTGTCACTGGTCCTATTCATAACTTTTGTGTACAGAATTTCTAGTTGCAGGCAAGTAGAGCATGGTTTCTGGTTTGGTGGCCTCAGGATCTCCTCTCTGCAGGATTAAAATATAACAAAAACAAGTCTGAGGCCATGGTTCTCAGCCAGAAAAGGGTAATGCACCTAGAAGGATGAGTTGTTACCTCAAGCAGAGAGTGGAGTGGGAGACTGACAGACTGATTTTTGTAGTGTCAGCACTGATGTGGCTGCTGTACTGGTCTGTCTGTTCCGAAGAGTGACTTGAGCGTGAAAGCAAAGCTGTCAGCTTACCAGGCAATCTATGTTCCTACTCTCACCTATGGCCATGAGTTTCCTCTGGGCTCAGCCTATGAGATTGGTTGTGCAGCTCAGCCAGAAAGGGGTCATAGTAGAGCAGCTACTTCTCGGTATCCAAAGGATCCAGCTAAAGTGGTTCAGGGATCTGACTAAGATGCCTACTGGGCACCTACTAGGTGAAGTGTTTCAGGCATATCCTAACAGGGAGAGACCCCAGGGCAAAACCAAGACATGTTGAAAATTATACCTGTCACTTCCACCTGTCAATCTAACTCAAAATTTCAATGTTATTGCCATGGCACTTAATATTGGCAACCCTAATTTTCCTCTGAAACAAAATCTTTACACAATGAGCACAATAAATGCATTAATAAAGCATTTTTAGATGCTCATTAAATTAAAATAAATATACCATATACACTGCTCAAAAAAATAAAGGGAACACAAAACCCCTCATGGAGTCTGTTTCTGACCGTTTGGGCAGACACATGCACATTTGTGGCCTGCTGGAGGTCATTTTGCAGGGCTCTGGCAGTGCTCCTCCTGTTCCTCCTTGCACAAAGGCGGAGGTAGCGGTCCTGCTGCTGGGTTGTTGCCCTCCTACAGCCTCCTCCACGTCTCCTGATGTACTGGCCTGTCTCCTGGTAGCACCTCCATGCTCTGGACACTACGCTGACAGACACAGCAAACCTTCTTGCCACAGCTCGCATTGATGTGCCATCCTGGATGAGCTGCACTACCTGAGCCACTTGTGTGGGCTGTAGGTTTTAGACTTCATCTCATGCTACCACTAGAGTGAAATCACCACCAGCATTCAAAAGTGACCAAAACATCAGCCAGAAAGCATAGGTACTGAGAAGTGGTCTGTGGTCACCACCTGCAGAACCACTCCTTTATTGGGGATGTCTTGCTAATTGCCTATAATTTCCACCTGTTGTCTATTCCATTTGCACAACATCATGTGAAATTTATTGTCAGTCAGTGTTGCTTCCTAAGTGGACAGTTTGATTTCACAGAAGTGTTACTGACTTGGAGTTACATTGTGTTGTTTAAGTGTTCCCTTTATTTTTTGAGCAGTGTAAAATAGGCAACTGAAAAAGAACAGAATAATTTCTATATGTTTACCAATATAAATCAATAAAACATATTTTGCATATAAAGAACAATAAGCACATTTGTTCTGCCTCAGCACACTATCTCTGATCTGGGTTAAGCCAGAAATTCTCCTCAACATCACAGGAAACTGAGGCTAGCCAGAGGGGGAAACGTTCTAAAACATGGCCCTTTTATCTATCTAGTGTGAGGTTCTGATTGGTTATCAACAAATTCTGACCCTGAGTTTTCCACCTGGGAAACTGCTATGACACCATACACAATATTGAATCCAGTGCTTTCTGAATGAGCACATGGCCAGTGATATAAACCAATTTCTGCATGGACACATGAACTCTAGACTGTGTCAACAGAATTAGGTCAAGACATTGCCCCTTCTTACATGCGGTGCATAACAGGAGTTAGTCTGCTTCAGATGCTGCCCATTACTGGAAACATTCTATTTGATTTAGACTTGTGTAGAGCCTGCAGAAGCAAGCAAACTCTTGCTGTGAATTCACCAGATTCACCTATTCTCATATGCAGTACAATCAAATATCACACAGACTTTCTACTAAGGCACTAATGGCAAAGCTGTCTAATATCTGATCTGATGAAGTTGGACACTTGCTTTTTCACACGCAGCTACACTCCTTACTATCTTAAAAAGCTCAGGGCAGCAGTTCATTTGTGAAAATGTACTTACATAGGAATTCATGAGAAGAGATTTTCACAATAACTAAACCTAACTAAACCCGAGTTATACACAAAAAAAGGAAACTCATGTTTGAAGTTTATAGAAAGAGGTATCTCTGTTTAGTTATAGTAAAAGTAATGTCCCAAGTTATAGTGTGTAGGATACTTGTCTTGACAAAACAAAATTCTGTAGACTATGCTTCTCTGCATGTTTTTTTCAGTCTTTCACAAAAAAGAGGATTTTTTTTTTTTTTTTACATAGGTATATAATGTGAAATTCTGAACACACTTCTATACATGGATACACACACTCAGGATTGTGGTCACTGCAATTTAAAAAAAAATTAGTTAAGTAAATGAGATTTTTTTTTTTTTATCAGTTACCTATTTTTCTTATTCTAAATTCCAAATGTAGCAGCGCACACCATACAACAGAATTTCATTAACATTCTCAGTCATGATTATCAGGATGTATAATCAACTACCACAGTTTTCCAAAGGTTTAACTTTGTGTCACCAGTGACAAGCCAAGCAAAGCACTGCTTTTACTTCTCTTTGTAGTGAAAATGGATTCTCACACTTTACACCCCCTCGTCCCCCTATCCCTCCGCCTCCTCAATTCCTCCCTAACTCCCCGCAAACTACAATCTTATCTCCACCTGTCCTTTCTAATCTCTGCTTCTTTTAACCAGGCTCTCTTCTCCACAGTTGAAATGGAACAGCCTTCTATTGTATACATCACAAAGAAACATTTTATGTCCCTCTGGTGTGCAATCTAATGTACAATTTTGGAGACCTGGCTTTGCTTTAAGGTTGCTGTGTTTTTGTTCTATTTTGTGCCTGACCTCTCTTTTTTGGTGCTTTGTGGGATTTCATTCAGCTGCAATGGACAGTATCAGCCCTGTGACACCCACTATAAACACTCTAATCTTTTCATAAATCTGCTGTGATTGGTTTTAGATGGGCTGTGCATGATAGACACTTGTATTTAATAACAGCTCTTTATCTGTATTTCACTGCAAGTGATCCAGCATTCAAGGCTGAAAAATTTAATACACATATGAAATAGTGCTTTGCTTGAACTCTTCATGTCCATTTTTCCCCAGAAACAGGATTTCATCTGTGGAATTCATTCAGTTATATCCTCAGCTAGGAACAACAGGATCACTTCCTACCTCTTTTTCTTCCAATCCAGATGAAAGGATCAGTATTTCAAAGAGAGAGAATCACCAAACAGTGAAGACAACAAATTCAGAAATCTGAAATAAATAATATCTTCTTAGAAACCTCTATTGTGCTTCATGTACTTGCATTCACTTTATATTTCCCATCAGTTTCTTTGAATAATAGAGCTTCATCAGGACAAAGAATAGTGAAATTCGTTCTTGTATAAACAGGCCAATGGATATGGTCATGCTTCTGCTGCAATGCATCAATTTATCTGAAAGAGGAGCATCTCTCTGCCGATACTATATATCTCAGGGTTGACTGAATCAAACATGAACAGAAGCAAAGAAGTGCCTGCTCTTGTGCAAAGAAACATCTGTTACAAGCATTTTTTTTTCAGACTATTTTAATCTTCCTCAAGAGTAAAGAATCTTCCTCCAGAGTTGTTAAGTAATACTATTATCCCAATGCAAATAGACTTCCATCTTACTTTTAATGTAGTACGAAGAGGATGTGTCCAAAATGGTTTACTGAAGCATTTATGACTAGTATTAGTATTTTTTTAAAATCATCACCACAGCAAATTCTCATTGTGTGAAACTATGTTTTTATAACAAAAACTTGTTGAGAATATGTCTTTAATGAAGCACTGTTGGCAAAAATCCTGTAGATGAGTTTTTAACAGTGGAATTGGCCATGGTACGTCAAAATTGTGACTGTTATATTTTTATCACTGAATCATCTTCATTGAGGCAATACTATGGATGTGCAATTTTAATGTTGATAGCTGGGTTAGAGCTCATTATTTATTTGATTTCATCTTTAAATTTATAAGAATGTCATAGTACATGTTTTTTATTTATTTGTTTTTTTTATGTAAAGACCTAATCAGTTAAGAACCCAGCAGTACCTACAGTATTCAAGTAAATGTGTGGAAGTAAAATTGCAATATTTATTTCTCATTTGTAGTTGTTCACACAAGTGAAATTCAAAAGAATGAAAGGGTATATATGTGTTGTCCTCAATTAATTATACTTGGTTACATATCTGCAATGAACCTTACTAGTTTCCTGATAAGGTGCATGAGACACATAGTGACACTATGTGTTACCAGTTGTCCATCAATCTGTCTGTGTATCTCATTATTCATAGCAGTGGACCCAGTGGGCATCAACCTGCCCTATTTTCATGGTTAGAGAGTTACCCAGGAGCAGATGGAGGAATCAAAGGCCATATTACACACACATTGCCATTATACACACATACGTATACACAGACACAACAAGGTTTACATTATTTACAGCTGCCCAGTAAGCATTACTTCATCTGATTTTGCCAGCTTATCCATTATTTATCAAGCCATCTAACAGTGCAACAATACATAAACAACCAACACACACAGATACATATACATACACACTCTACATATTTATATAACATAAACTACAGTAAATATAAAATAATTCAACTCTTTCACTGAAGAAAAGAAATTTGTAGTCATGTAACTATGTGATGGGTTCTTCAAAAGCTCCATGTGGAAATCGCTTGACTCTGATTCTCCATATAGAAGCTCTAAGGACTAAAATGCATTAAAATGTTTTTAGTGTGTGTTGTTGGAGACTTCATATTAACAATAGAATTAGAATAAGAGTCTAGTCTATGACTCTTACTGTACCACCATGTAGTTATCATGAGGAAACCTGCATGTCTTGTCACAGGGCTGACTCGGGGATGTGACAGGGTGTCGGCTTGGCTTTTTTGGTTGAGTGCCCTGGCTGTGTGGTGGGGCCAGCAGGCAGGAGGTTTGTGTGGTTTTGTGCGAGGGTAGGTGTATGAGATGGGGAACAGGAGGAAACACTTGATTGAGCGCAGAGCAAACACTGAAGGAGCAAAATATGAGATGTGACAGAAAATCTACTCAAACCACAGAAGTGTCAATTTAAGAGCTGTGGGTTTAACATGAAAAAGAGTGAAGAATGTCAGAGAAAGGGAGGATTGTGCCCCTATTGAGCTAAATGGTGTGTGTGTTCGTGTTTGTGGGTGTAAAATGTAGGACACAAAGATAAGAACGGATTCTTTAAGTCAAGCTTTTCTCTCAAGATACCACTTCAAATGGTATCCATAAAATGAAGAAGACAAACACAGGTACTGTATTGTGCAGAAAGTGTATAAAGGAGTTTTTTTCATTGTATTCTACTACGATTGGCTACCAGCAACCAGCTAATGTCAGGTGGCTAATTCAGTATTCAGGCTGGCAAATGTTGGGGATCAAAATATGCAGTCAAAAATAACTACATCAGTCTGTTGAGCGCTGTAGTTATTTTTTTTCCATATGCCTTAGCTTGCTGACTAGTTAGGAAGACATGATGACATTGTTAATCAGCTTTAATTAAATATAATAATGCTTTGGGGTAATATGAGTGTTTGAGGTAACAAAACAATTTTAAAAATTGTCAAGTAATAATATATTCCTAGGCTGAGTCACCATTTTGAAACCTTCTAACCTCTGTTTTAAGATTTTTTTTTTTTGAATCTCAGATTTCTGGTGCTGCAAGTCAGCATAGCATAGAAGGGCAGAGTTCTGTAAAGGGAAAATAGTTGAAGAAATTAAAATATCTGACAAGCATGGCCAATCAGCTATGAGGTTTTTTGTTTTGTTTTGTTGTTGTAGTTGTTTTTCAGAAATAATGTATAAACTGGCAGGAATCGATGTTTGACACTGTAGATAACTTTTACTTTGAAAACATTTAACCTATAGAGGCACACTATAGGTTAAATGCACAGTATAGGTTAAAGCCTATACTGGTTAGGATATGGTTAACATGTTCACCATGTCAATCCTTAATTTTTCCCTCTTGACTGGGTTTGACACTGGTGGAATAATAGTTTTAAGTTTGAGTTCAGACTTTTAATGAAGTACAAAAGATGTAATGCCTTCAATACAAAAAACAAATAAACCATGCATCGAGTTTCACAAAGTAAGACAGCATAATAAGCCCAAAATAAATATGACACTGGGCAAGAGAGGTAAGGAGAAAAAAAGTTACAAATATATGAGAAAACTTGAAAAAATAGTGATTTTTATTTAATCAAGGAGTGCTATTGCTTCATTTTTCAAGTTTAAGTTGGAAAAAAATCACATAATCAATCTCTTGGGATGAATATTTAGTGCATGTGCACCAACTTGCATGCAACCTGTTTGCTGTCACCCCTGCTTTTATCCCCCCATTTTTTTTATTTCTCATTATTTGGATTGGGATTAACAAAGTATTCTGATTCTAATAACAGATAAGAACCATTATTAGAAGACCAACACCTTTTTGTAATCCTGTTATCAAGGTAGACAATAAACCTTAAGCTTGTTTTCAGTAAAAGAAATCATCCTCTCAAACTGGACTAAGAGCAGTGGCTTCTATGTGCAACTGGCTGTGAGATGAGTGTTTGTTGCTGGCAGTGTGCTGCTGTACAACTTGTCTTAAAAAAAAAACCTTATCCCCTGTGTTGATCTCCAAAGGTAATTCCACACACATCTTTCAACTGTCTTCAGACATTCTCTGCACTTCACAAAACACACACAGACTCACCACATCAATAATCTGTAGCAAAGTGAGTCCGAGTTCGACCACAATGGGTGCAGAGTCGTTTTGGACTGGTCTCTCAAGTCGATTGTAGTTTACCATCAGATCGCGATACAGCTTTCTCTGGTACACTCCGCCATGACAAACTGCAGGGAATAAATTGAGAAATATAACCAAAACGAAGCAAGGTAGTCACTCACTTTTTAACCTATACTCATTTGCCCTTTGGTGAGAGAGGAAAACAAACTAACAAACCATAGGAACAATAGTGGGAGGAACTGATCAATTTAAATTCTGCTGTGCACATCCTTTTCTCTTTTTTTTTCTTTACAAAGGCCCACTCAATCCAGTAGCTTAGTAAAATAATCAAACAGTTACTCCACCCATATTAAATCTAATCAGCACTGTTATTGCAGTTATAACCAACATTGTTCATGCAGTGTCAAATCCTGCAATAAATACTGATTAAGTCGCACTATGGTGACTGTGATGAGCACATTAAATCATTGAACTTTAATTGTGTTGACCGTGTGTCCCTTTTTTCTCTCCTGTATTCATTATGCCTCATCAAGAGGTTTACACTGAACAATTACAAGTATTACAGCACAGTCCCTCAAGCAAAAGCAAGCCCAGGCAGTCATAAGCACATCCACAATGCTAAAATTCTTTTTTTATCAGCGCTGCTGTCATAATTTGAAATGTAATTACTCTGAGTGACGGTCAAAGCAGTGACTTTGACCGAATTGCTCTTAAGACCCTTTCACAGCAGGCAGGGTGAGCAGGTGAGCAGGGTGATGATGGATGGGTCAAATCGATGGAGTTGTCATGTCACACAGCTGTTGAGTCCACATTTCAAACAGTCTTTTGTGTTCAAGTGTGACTCTGGTGGTTGCACAGCCCTAAGTGTGTACTGTTAGTGTAACCAGACAAAAAACAAAACAAAAAACATTCTTATTCTTATCAAATTAGTCTTTACATTCAAGGCTACCCAAGCTTTTAATCATTTACTTGCTTAAACTCAAGTAAACCTGTGTTGAATATTATTATATAATTGTTATAATTCTTAATCTGAATCTCACAGTGTAGCTGTATTATCTAGAATATCTGATTATTTTGTGCTATAATTCCTTGCAGTGCTGCTTTTGAAAAAGACAACAACTGATACAAATGTAGAACAAGGGGAATTTACACAATCAAGGCTCTGGTAAAACGAATGGGAAGAGAGCCATAACATTAGGTTCACTGAACACCAAGACATAAAAAACTTTAATAATGTTTGTTGACTTTGTAAACTTTATGTCATTGTGACATAATCCACAGTACCAGCATGTTTACTGTTTTGCGCTCCTACCACAGCATTTGAATAAATGGCATGCAAGTAGACATGGATATGGATACAGCATACAATGAAAATCCTGACTATGTTCTTCCTACAGTAACATGTAAAAATGTGTGCACAACACAGATGTAAAGATCAAGTGTATACTTTCTTCTCCAGAGCAACAACATTGGCTTATGTTTACCATTTCAGCAGTTGTAAAGCCTCTGATTAGCTCTTTTGAGTTATTGGTGGAAGAATATATGGACTTCAGATATTTTATTTTAGGATTCCTGGGTTGCATATCTCTCACAGTCTCTCTGCTTTGAGTTTTCCAAAACTTTAGAGCAGCAGCTTCTCTCATTAAAGGATGACATTAGATAACTTTACAAACTTCTCTAATTCAGTGTCATTTTCAGTCTCAGCTGAAAAGGTCTCAGTCTGCATCTCCCCAGTGATCCATGTCCAAATTAGATGTTGTCTTAACATATTCCAGCAATTACCAAGTGACAGCCAAGACGTGAGTGCACCGACAATGACTGAGTGAATGACTAATTAGCTAATGAGGCAAAAATAAACAAAGGCATCTAGCTGTGCATTTGTGAGTGAGGGTGTTGGCGAGTGATTGGTCACTCCTAAATCTTGGGGTGACAGGAAATCTGCATAATGGCTGAAAGTGGCAGCTAGCAAAAGTGTTGAGAGTCAGTAAAATGAAGTGAGCCAAGAAAAAAACAAGCTGAACAGTAAAGAGGCCTGTCAATGAGCCACTACAAATAATATACATGTCTAAATGGGTGTCAACATGCCAATTAATGAAATCTGTCATGTTATAAACCTTCATATATAGACAGAAATATTACCGCACAATTAATCTTGCATATGTGTGTGTGTACTTGCGATGTGTTAATGTACAGCATACTTAAGGAAGCAGACTTCAGAAAAATAATGAAATGGTAATAGCTACATGCCATCTAAAAATTTAAAGAATGTAGGACTGTTGCTTCTCCCTTAAGGAATGGGCATCCTGCAAACATGACATTTGCAGAAATCGCCACAACAAAAATATAGGTTCATATTTACATTATAAGAAAAACACTGAAAAATGTTGTGTTAAAAAGCCACAAAGATCCTGAACATAGCATGAGCTAAACTGTGTGTTATAATTGGCTATAGTGTATTTAACTGTAGCTGTTTGTAATTGTTTCTGCTTCCTGCACAACTGTAGTGAGAGCTTAGTTTGCACTGACAGCAATAACTCTTGTTCTCAGTGGCTGCTGGTCTGGCCTTTATCAAAAATTCTGTTCATAATATTTATGGACAGAATTTCTAGGCACAGCTGAGGGTGGAGAGTTTGGTAGAGCTGCTACTCCTCCACATCAAAAGGAGCCGTTTAAGGAGGTTTGAGCATCCTGGTTAGATGCCTCCTAGGCACCTTCTAGGTGAAGTGTTTCAGTCATGTAATGGAGGTCTCATCTCTCCAGAACACACTAGAGAGATTACTAGGCTGACTGGTTGACTAAAATACAAATAATGCTCACTATAAGTTATGAAATGCCTCTTTGTTGTCATTCTTCTTCTTTTTCTTCAAATACGAGACTGCACATACAGTAAAACCCACAGTAAAAGCTTCAAAATGCTTGATGTTGGACATAGCATTAATTATTGCAATCTAGTCTTGTTTACACTCGTTCTAGTGTTGCTACAGCACAAATCTCATTAAAGCCTTATGTTAATTCTTAACATAGGGAGAATGTAAAGAGCCGCAGTTTTCAAGGAGAGCTGTGTAAAAAGTCTGTGTTGTACATTAACCTCCCTGAACCACTACAAAGCTTTAGCTGAAAAGTCAAAGAAGTCATTTTTGGTTTTTCTCTATGGAAACTTTATACTTCCTTAAATATGTTTTTTTTTTTATATATCTTTACAGAATTAAATTTTTGCATTTGATGTTTACTTCTATTGACACGATAAATCCAAAAATACAGTCCAAAAAAAAATCATTTTTACCTTTACACACTAAAAGAACAATGTCAAAAGCACTTTGGTAAGAATATTAACTTAAAATAATAAATGTTTTAGGTTATTTTTGCTTTTAAAAGCAAAAGGGAGGGAAATATCTTCTCATGCTCTGTGGGTGGTCTTATCCTCAATATTTTTTTTAACACAAATAGCTACATCCTCAAAATATTCATCTTATCCTCAGAGCCTGCCACTGACATACAGGATTCTGCCCCAGTTTTCCATCGTCAAATCATACTTCCATCACCCTGATTGCAACTGTAGCTCTTTTTCAGTTTTAATGAATTAACCCTGAACTCAATGATACAGATGCACAGGACATACCAATACAGTGTAGTTAACTGCAATGAAAAGGAAAATGTTTTTATTTATTTTATTGCCTGAATTCTACAGCAATAGACATAAAGGGAGTTTAGTTTATAAGTGGTTCACCCTAGACATTTTATGCTGCCTTTAAAATTACTGCACATACCTGGCATCTATGCTGTTCTCATTCTTCCTGCCAGACACAACAAATCATAATCTCTCAGTTACACACAGACCTGATGCATGTTGGACATTAATAATTTTCACGAACTTAAAATCAGGCTTAAAGTAACACAGTTGACAGTAAAACTGGTCTTCCTTGGGGTGCTTCTATTATTTTCATTCGTTCATTTCATTTCAGCAATCATGCAATTTTTTCACAATACTACATACTACATCCATAAGGTGGTAATCCAGCAATTAAGTACAGCATGTCATTTCCTAAAGTTTGCCCCAAAGGTTATTCCTATCATGGTGTCCAAAATCGTACAATTGTAATTGCCATAACTAAACCATATATTCTTGGCTCCTTAAACATCACTTAAAACTTTGTTTTACAAAACTGAAAATATGTTGGGGAAAAAAATAATTTAACTATACTTCCAGAAGCAAATCCTTATCTAGGTTTTCTCCATCACAGTGTACACCATATTGCTTTTGCCAGCCAAAGGGAAACCCTGACAGCTTTTGGCTTCCAGCAATAAAAGGGACACTTGAGGACAACAGGCCAAAGACGGGCTTGAGTAGAGGAGAGTCAATCTTTAATGCCTGCAAAAGGTAGGTTGGTTTACACAGAGTAGTAAAAAGTGAATTTCACAGGACAATGAATAAAAGACCATTGTACCACTTTAAATGTGACAATCAGTGAGATTGCAATGAAAACAATCTGTTGTCAGTGTTTACAACAACCGACAGGGAAAATTGAACCTTGTTTAAAAAGCTGATAGCTGGTGGGATAAAGGCCCTCATACAACTAAC
The DNA here is from genome assembly GCA_015107715.1 of Tylochromis polylepis. Taxonomy (NCBI): domain Eukaryota; kingdom Metazoa; phylum Chordata; class Actinopteri; order Cichliformes; family Cichlidae; genus Tylochromis; species Tylochromis polylepis. The sequence goes on from VVHJ01005401.1 coordinate 25,232, forward strand.
AGTGGTCCTTCTTGTGAGGTACAATCTCTGCCCAGAAAATTGTCACTCACATTTTGGGCCCTGACTTCTAAAAATTGTGCTTCCAAACTGCATTTCCACATTATCAGACATTACATTTGTTTTTGGCAGTGTACAAATAGGTTTGTATTCAATATATCTTCATTCATATGGTTGCTTTCCTTCTCTCAGCTCTTGTCAGGCAACCAGTCACATATTAAATAGGGTGTTACTTGGCACTTTTGTCACTCTAACCCAGAAAATAGAAAAATTAAATGTGGTTAACTTTCCCAAAAAGTTGATTCTGTTCATCTGGACGTAGCGTTTTCAGTGGGAGAAACGTTTCGTCACTCATCCAAGTGACTTCTTCAGTCTCAGCTGACTGCAGGTTTCCCCAACCTTATAAACAGCAGATTTGCATAATGACTGAAACCAGCCCACTGGAGAACAATGGGCTGTGAGGACAGTTCCTTGATCATTAAAATGCAAAATCTCATGACCACTGATCAACACCTACTGATCAAAACCCAATGATCAATGGCCATGAGTACCATTCACAGAGAGTTGGGGAATGGCTGCAATCACAGCATTGTAAGATGGCGAAAGATGTACCCTTAGGCCCCCTCCTCGATTCAGAGATGGTCTTTCCCTTTTTACGTAAATGGCCTCCTTGTCTCCCCGCTCAAACCAGCATTCCTCCCTGTCCAGGATGTGTACGTCCTCATCATTGAGTGTCCACTGGCCTGTAGGTGTAAATAGACTGTAGAGTCCTGGCCTGACGAGTTAGCTCTTCTGTGTTGTGCCATCCACTTTGCCAGAGGTTGTTTGGTTTCCCCGATGTATAAATCCTGACAATCCTCCTGGCACTTAACAGCGTACACTATATTACTCTGTTTGTGTCAGGG
>VVHJ01005404.1:15554-25835 GCA_015107715.1 Tylochromis polylepis
GGTGGGGGGGGGGGGGGGGGGGAAAAGGAAGGGGGGGGGGGGGGGGGGGGCGCTGTCCCCCCCCCCCCCCCCCCCCCCCCACCATCCCAGCACCGACAACACCACCTCCCCTCCTCTGGGTTGACTCTGGACCTCACCTTGTAGAGGAAATGTGGCTAGGACTCCAGACTTTATGACTTCTCCCATCAAAAGCCAGGATTTTTCACTCCCACACAGAGAGAGAGGCCGTCAGGGCACACTCATAACCCACGCCCATATCAACACACGCATTTACAGAGACACACAGGCAACCACCACCACACACACACACACACACACACACACACAGATAGGGTCCCTCTTTCTCTTTTCTCTTAGGAACGGAGGGGGAAAACCCTATCAGGTCATCAGCGGTAAAATAGACGATGACAGTATTATAGTCCAGTTCCTGTCCCATGCAGCTCTCAGCTGGACCTCCATCCAAAACACCCTCTGACCAACCCCTAGAGGGTCACCCAGCATGCTCTGGAGTCCCTACTGGTGTCTGCTCGGGGCATGAAAAGGTTGCATAAGCATCTGTCATATTTCTGTCAGCCCCTTTTGACATGTCAGAGAGGCCGTAGACCACAACGAGATGGGAATGGTCCGAGAAAAGACGGAGCTGACAGTTTGGAGTCTGCTGGCTCTGATAAGAACTCCTGCAGCCTAGGGGTGATGTTTGGATTTCTGACCACAAACACAGGGCTTCATTCTCTGCGAGATAAACACACCATGTCTGGATATTTCAGGTGCAACAGGTTGCTTTAACCTTTGCCTCTGCACCATTACCCAGGTCTGAGTCAGCTGCACCAAAACACAAGAAAACACATTCTTGCACATTTCAATATTGTTTGTCCGTGTGTGTGTGTCTGTGTGTGTGTGCATGTCATGCGAGTTTATAAAGTTTATATTTGACTACTGGCTGATGTCATCTCCATATCCGAAGAGAAGCTTGCCAAAGGTTTAACCTCCAGCTGAGTATGAAACTTCAAATCACAAGGAAAGGGCAAATATAGAAAGCAAAAATATTATTTGCATAGTAAAATCAGGTTTATCTTTAATTTTAAAACTCATACAAAGTATAATAGAGTGCAAAATGACAGGAATGAGCACCTAATGAGGTGAAAGTAATTATTAGACGTGATATTTGAGATAGTGCAGATTAAAGGTTCCTTGCGATGTTGAAAAAGGTGCAGTTTAATAGCTGGGAATAAAATTAAAAAAGCCTTTTAATAAGGCTGCCAAGCAAACACGCTCTCAATTGGCTAAGGAATGTGATTAAGAGAGTTTTGAGCCCCCAGTTCAATCAATCAGCTGTTTGCTGACATCGAAGCCCAGACCCTCGGTGTCTACAGCAGAGGAAACTCTTTGACTTTTTAAGCATCGGGGTCCTGAGACAGAAGCTGTCAGCGCTCCAGTATCACAATGCTCTGTGGTTTTAATATGTGTATTTCACCCCCACCCCCCGTTGATTTCACTCTCAGAAGAGTCAAATCTGCAATGAGCACCTTTTGTCCAGCGCATCTTATTAAGATGCCCTCAAAGAAAGTTTCCATCGAGACAGCCGTGCGTAAAAGTTGCTAATGAGGGAGCCATTAAGTCCATTAGATTGTAAGAGCCTCTAACACAGTTTGCGAGCCAATACACAGACTGGTGATGAGGTATTGGTGTCTGACGCAAGAGCGAGGTGAGAATTACAACACGACCCGCGGGCGTGGCTCTGCTTCTCCGTTTATTGTGGATTTAAAAGTTGTTGTTTTTTTCTTTTTCTTTTGCTTAGTTTCAAATCTTTTTAATCCAAACGCATAAATCCAAATACAAAGTCTGACAATCACTAATGCTCGCATAAGTGTTTAAACTCACTGCAGAAGTCAACATCTAGATGCTCATGACTTTCTGCACCCATTTGAAATACCGCTGCTTCCCCCCTCCTCCCCCTTCGAAGGATGTCACCACTCCAAACAAGGGTCGTGGGCGTGCTCTGAACTTTTTTACACCTTTGTAGTAGTGGGCACTCCCTCCACACGGCGATTGGCTGCTTCTGCGTTTATAGCGCACCGACATTCACGCTCACTGCTGAGTAGTCGGTATCTTTCGGTCCATGCGGCTGTTAAGAGACGCTAATGGATGTGACTAATTATTTTTCATTCCACTCTGAAAGCAAGGCCATTTGATTTTTCTTTGATTCGTTTTTTTAAAAAAAACTTATTATTAAGAATTTATTACTTGTCGTGTGTTGTCGCCTCTGCGAGTTGTCCGGTGGCTCTCTCCAATCCTCAGAGCTGGACAGAGATGAGTAGTCCCGATGCGGGTTACGCCAGCGACGATCAGACCCAGGGAAGGTGTACGCTGTCAGTCATGATGCCTGGAATGGGACACTGCCAGTGGGCCGACCCTCTCAGTCCTCTTGGGGACACCAAAGTGAAAAACGAGCCGTGCGCGTCCAGCTCCGGCAGCCAGAATCGCGGGAAGAGCGAACCTCGGATCCGACGGCCCATGAACGCGTTTATGGTCTGGGCAAAGGATGAGCGCAAGAGACTGGCGCAGCAAAACCCGGACCTGCACAACGCAGAGCTGAGCAAAATGCTGGGTAAGGACGTTCATACTTTATTTTAACAACTCTGTTTGCCACGTCTGTGCAGTCGCGCTTTTATTTTCCACACATTTTCAATCTTTACGTAATTGCATTTTTTCTGTTATGTCACTTTTATTCTCAGATAACTGTAAATAGTCCTTTCCCAGCAGATGACGTGGTGTTTTTAAAAGTTACTCTTGTCTGAGTTAGGCTGTAGGTGTAACCTCAAAAACCTGTCCCAGTCCCCTAAAATGGCAACAGGCTATTTTTGTGTGCATCACCGGACTGCACACGATATCTGCTGACATATCACTGATATGTACTCTCTTCTTGACCTGCAGGGAAATCATGGAAATCGCTTCCTATAACAGAAAAGCAGCCTTTTGTGGAGGAGGCAGAGCGGCTGCGGGTCCAGCACATGCAGGACCACCCCAACTACAAGTACCGGCCTCGGCGGCGGAAGCAGGTGAAGAGGATTAAGAGACTGGACTCTGGCTTTCTGGTCCACGGCGTCTCAGATCACGCAGCCTCATCGATGCCCGGGGAGAGCAGGGTGTGTGTGGACAGCCTTAGCATTGGCTACCATGAGCACAGCTTCCAGGTTCCTCCACAGCCGCTCAGTCACTACCGTGATGCTCAGGCTCTTGGAGGCCCCTCTTATGAAACCTACAGCCTGCCCACGCCTGACACCTCTCCCCTGGACGCTGTGGAGTCAGACTCCATGTTCTTTCCTCCACATTCACAAGAGGATTGTCACATGATGCCTGCATACTCTTACCACTCACAAGCCGCAGAATTTCAGTCCCAGGACCCCCTCTCCAACCACCACAGCAACGCCATCGTGCACCGACACCCAGCCTCGGCTCAAGAGCAGCCCCCTCAGCCGGCCACTCTCCCCCCTTCATACATGGGGTGCCCCAACCCTTTAGCCATGTATTACACTCACCACTGCAATCCTAGTCATACCAAACGGCACCCAGGTGGAGCAGGACAGCTCTCCCCACCTCCTGACGCTCACCCTCACTCAGCAGACAGCATGGAGCAGATGCACCACTCTGACCTGATAGGCGAGGTAGACCGCAGCGAGTTCGAGCAGTATTTGAGTTCCTCTTCAGCGCGTGCGGACATGACAGGCTTGCCGTACGGGTCACACGAGGCAGGCATGCAAGGACCTGAAAGCCTCATATCATCGGTGCTGTCAGACGCCAGCACAGCTGTGTATTACTGTAGCTACAACAACTCCTAACCTCCTGCCCGGCCTGTTACCCTGCTACAAGGACACATGCTCTGACCTCAAATCTCTGTAGCTAAATCTGAACAAAAAATGTTTTTTTTGTTTTTTCAACTACTGAAGCAGGAGGTTTAGGAGATTTAAACCCAGCTTTGTACTGTACAAGAACAGTTAATAAAGCCATTGAAGATTTTAGTAGGAACACTGGCTTGAACTTTTCTCTTCCTCTCTCGCAGGGATATGAAGTCATTTTGTGATAATAAATATTGTACAGTCACTATTTTAAACTTTATGTATATACTGAATGGGTTTTTTTTTTTATACTTTTGCACTTTTGAGAAATAAATGTTTGCAAATAATCTTGTCCTCTCGCGTATTATTTTGTCCATATTCTTAAATTCATAATGACATTTGATGAAGGGCATCGGATTTCACATTTTAACTTCATACTGGGGTATGTTTTATTTCATAAATATGTAAATATTTAGTTATTTAAAAAATTGTAGCACAAAATCACCTTTTTATGTGGCCCAGCCTTATTCCTTATTAGGCGCTTGTTTGTTTTTCCGACTTCCACACGGAGCTGAATGTGTTCCCAGCAGAAACAGTTGCTCACCTGGAAGCAGGGCAGCGGAGGGCTGCGACCCGGCTTCCTGGCCCAGACACAGTGGAGGCAATCTCAGTGCCTGCGTTACACATGGCGCCTTGTTTTCGCAGCATGGGAGAGCAGTTTATGCTCCGGATATCCTGTCTATAAATGATTTAGTCTTTTCTGATTAATGGTAGGGGCCATTAAAATTCAGTGTGGACAACTACACGTCTTTTGAACAATGGTGACAATTTATTTTCGTGTGTTTAACAACAGAACATTAGGTATACGCTTCAATATCCATCCTCCAGCTATGCTTAATAACATGGCAGTGACATCAGGCGTTATTTCTGTGGGTATACCGAACGGCCATGATATATTTAGCCACTAATGCCCGTCTGTCGCTTTGACATGAATCAAACTTATCGGGCTAAAATCTTTAAGAGATCAACCCAGACCTTGAGGGTAATTTGATGTATTTATAACACAGCAAGAGTCCCATTTTATAAATAGAGATTTTCCCTATTTTAAAAGGAAGAGGTTCTTCTCTTAGGGGTCAATCACCCTGACCTCGCGAGCCATTTTTAGCACTTCAGAGGAAACATGGTCCTGAGGTGTGTATATATATATTCGTACACTTTGTTCCCTCTGAATGTTTTAAGTATTCTCTTATGTAGAAACAGATGTTGGGCTCAGGATAAACACTGATGCTCTTCCCACAGTTATTCTATCAGCTATAGTTTTTTCGCTACATGTTTTGCTTTCCCTTCTGTCACCCAAAACGGACGTATCTACCTTCAGGCCATGCAGGAAAATCCACCGTAATGGCTCTGAATATGTTTAAATTCAGTCCACAGCTGAGTGGCAGGTTTATCCTCCCTGTCGTTACCGCTAATAGGTGCATAACGACAGGCTCAGGCCACGATCCCCGAGGCATCAGCACAGTGGGTGGGGGTCACCTGCACGGACTTAGGGAGAAGCAGACCCCCCACGTCAACCGTGATATTATCTCATCATGATAATTGACCTGGGCTAATTGACGAGGAAGAGCTCAACGAGGAAATCTGACAATTCAGACTTTACCGGTTCTTACAGATGTGGGAAGTGTTGGGTAAAATTATATGTTGGAGATATGATGGAAACTCTGAATCAGTTGTTTGGTTGATTTTTTTGTTTTGCCTTTATATTTTGTGTTAATTTATAATTGAATCAAATTCACTGCTTGATAAACATTCCACTTTAGTATCACATTTATATATATATATATATTTATAAAAATGTAGTACCAGTAGCAGTAAAATGTACATGTCGTGATTTTATTTCTGGTCTTATGTTTTTTGTTTTGTTGGTTTTATTGGATGTGTCGCAGCTTGTGATTAGTATCGTGAAAAGCGCTGTGTAAATAAATGTATTTGTTTTTGTATTTAAAAAGGCAGATACAGTTTGTGGTGTTAAGAGGCCATTCAGTTCAATTTTATTTATATAGCCCCAAATCACAACAACAGTCACCCAAGGCACTTTATATTGTGAGGTAAAGACCCTACAGTAACACAAACACACACATTTCTTAATATAGCGTAAGCATGCTCATTTTACACTATACAACTCACTGGTTGTTTTCACATTGTCCAATATATAAGAAAGAAGAGGATCTATTTAATGTTTTTCAGCCTATTTAAAGCAGTGATGTTTGTATCAAGCAGCAGCACCAAAATGTTTTCAGGTAAAAGCAAGAAATTCTGTCAGAGCAAAGAGAGCACAGCTCAAAGCTCAGGAAATCAGGGCTTTCATGATGTTCCCACTGTAGCAGTAGTGTGCGTGTGTGTGAGTTTTTGTGTACGCGTGTGTCCTGGGGCTTCACTGCCAGCAGTGCGCAGGGAGCCACTCAGAGATTACAGCAGCACGACGGGCTGCATTAACACAGCAGCACTTAATCACGGCACTGCCCTAATCTCATCTCAGGTAGCTGCCTTTCACAAACACACAGACAAATACAGCCTCGTGTAGCCGCAAAGGAGACAGCTGCAGTTTGATTCAACAAACCGGCACCATCGGCTGTATTTGACCTCCAAGAGGTTTTAGCAGATATTATTATGTCACGACAGCAGTGCGTGAATATAGTGAATAAATAGCAAATGCACAGTATAGATAATACAGCTCACCTGAGGAGCTGGCTCCAGGTGCAAGCACTTATCCCTAATTGAGTTCTCTCTCTTAACTTTGCACCAATCAGTAACAAGGAGGGCAAACAAAAAGCCATGTCACAAGAATGGCCCGAATAAGATTTTACTATAAACAAAAAATAAAAGGCTAATAGTTTATAAACTATTATTTAAAGCGTTTTTTCATAAAGTTATTTTATTAAGGTTGTTCACACCTTATTAATAGTGAGAAATAATTCCCTAATCCGTTCATTGTGTTTATTTTAAAACATAATTTCAGTGCAGCTTGGTTTGGGTTTTTTCAGCAGCTTATAGAATAGAATAGAATAGAATAGAATAGAATAGAATAGAATGCCTTTTATTGTCACTATAAAAATGTACAATGAGATTTATGGAAAAAGGCTACAGAAGATCTAGACTGCAGTATAAGCATTATCCAAGGAGACTTTACACAACCTGCCAAATTTGTTCTCATTAAGGCCTTATAAACCACCTAAAATAAGTAAGTATTTGATCTGGATTTGACTATTAATCATAGTTTTAAGTCAGGTGTCAATCATCCCAAACACTGCAACTCGGTGCTTAACAAATACAAGCAAGACTACATATCCCCCATGGTGGTTTCTTTACACTGGCTACCAGTCAGTTTTAGAATTGATTTTAAGATTTCATTGTTTGCTTTTAGGGCATTGCATGGGTTGGCACCTCCTTACCTCTCTGATCTCTTAACTTTGTACACTCCCACTAGATCCTTGATGTCTGCTGAGCAAAAAACATAGAGGAGATCAGGCCTTTAGCTACACCTGAACTGTGGAACAAACTACCTCTTCACAGCAGCTTTTAAGCCAGGCATGACTTTACTTTTGTGGTTTTACTTAGGTTTTCTCATTTTGTGCTTTCATTTTAAAAATCTCTCTCATTGCTTTATATGAAATTATTCTTTTAGCTCTACAACACAGAGAACAACAGATGCTGCTTTTTTTTTAAAATATGCTTGTAAATAATAAAGTAATCAAGTAATTAACCAAATAATAAAAGTTATTATATTCAAGTTATTTATGTACTAAAATATTCTCATACTAGAAGGTCTTTATCCCATTCATAAAGAAAAAATGACACTGTGGCTCAAAAAAACATGAAGCTCTGCTGTGTTTCGCTGACATTTTTCAATCTTGGTCCAACAAAACAAGGAATTTGATGACATCTATTTGGGCTACGGCTCACAATGGTACATTTTCACTATTTCCTGGCATTTTCTATTTGAAACAGTTAATCGGTCAATTGTAAGAAGACTGATCGGCAATGAAAATGACTCACAAATAAGTAAAATCAAATATGCATATGACACAAGGTTAGATTTCAGCATGGTTTTACATCTGTAACTGCATTTGAAATGGGTCATAAATGTGACACAGTAATGCACATAAATCAAAACTCTGTGTGCAAACTACTGAACGTGAAGGTTCTCTCGACCGGTTTCAGAGAGAGCGACGGATAGGGGCTGCAAACTGATTAAGTCATTGATAGTAGATTGCAAATACAGCATGTGAGACAGCTGCAGGAGAGGGTGTGTCCTTTGTCTAAAGCAGGGCTGGTTGTTCATAATCCCAGGCATATGCTATCCCTCTCAGGCCTGATCGCTTTTATGGTCTCTGCCTGTCACACCATCGTCCAGTTGTGTTCCCACTATATATAGTTTCACAGATACAGTCAATCTCCACTCAATGCTGTGACCTATAAAGCTTTCTCTTTTTTCTCTATTGATGACAAAGTCAGATGTAAACAATTTCTTTGTGCGTTGATTAATTGAACAGGTATTCTGTTATGTCAAAATAATCACTGACAAATGGCTTGAAGTCTTTTTAATTGCATGGTTGTAGGACAATGTTAACTAACATGTTTCACTGGAAGGCATTTTGTTTTATTTTAATTTAGTTAAAACTTCATCTGCATGATTTTTGCTTCAATCAAAAAACTGGACAATTCAGAAATTAAAACAATCACAAAATAGCCACAAAAAACTGAATATGATGCATAACACATTCATTGGTTTTACATTACGTACATTATGTAATTTGAAGCACCAACAGGCCAATAGAAGGAGTATAATAATATTTACAAGACATGAAGATGGTTGAGTTTAATATAATGCTGCATGCAGGTATAAAAGTATTGGTGCAAAGTGCTCAACCTAGCTTCAAAGCACAGGTGGCCTACATACAAAAAGTTTAACAATTTCTTTTGTTTGTTTCTTAAAAAAGTGTTTCAAAAGAGAGTAAAAAATATGTAGAAATGATAAAGTGTTGCAGCAGCAGAAATAAGTAAGATAAGGCCAACAGAAGATAGTGCTGATTATAAAATTGCGGTTTGGTGCCAGAGAACATTTTTCAAACTGGCTGGCACATTTGTTTCACAGTCAGGAATTGACTCAGGGAGCTGAATCAACTCCAGGCCTCTCCTGATCAGCTCAGCACTCACTGTTCTTTTGTTTGAATCCCCTTGTGGCATTCAGGACAATTTTTAGCTCGTGTCCAGGCGGGTAGTGAGTATAAGATGACTACATCAGCAGTCAGTTTCCTCTCGGCTGTGTTTTTTCTTTGGGAGGCTAAAAGGTGTTGGCAGAGTGTTCAGCCATACTTTGGTCTCGTTAAGTTTTGTGTCCTCTCGTTACAGGATTCCCTGCTGGCTCCCTTCTCCAGAAACAAGTAAGGAAAGTGAGCAATGATGAACAAAGAGCATTGTGTAATGTGATTAGTCATTAATGAGTAACTTCAATTTGAAGCCAGTGTTGAGGAAAAGTGAATGCAATATCCAAATAATGTGGAAAAATTACAATGTGATTTTAAAATACACTTTAAAAGCAAAGTGAAAAGTTGAAAGGGCAAAGATTTATGAAACGTATGTGAAATATGATGGATATGCTAAAATATTGTCATGGAAAAGCTAAACAGTGTCAATGTCAGTCTTATTTATACAGTGCAGTTCATTAGAATTAAACTTAATGTGCTTACCATAAAAGATAAAAACATTAAAAACTGTGTAGCAGAGGTGCAGACTCGAGTCACATGACTTGGACTCGAGTCGTTAATTTTATGACTTTAGACTTGACTTGAAAAATTGTTCCAAGACTTGTGACTTGACTTGGACTTGAACCTGGTTACTTGAAAAGACTTGATATTTTACCCCAAATCTAAAATTTAACATGCATAGTATACATTAAAAAAAAAAAAGTGAGCCCCATTAATTCAGTTCATTCATTCCTTCTTACCACACTCTGTGTGTGTGTGTGCGTGAGCTGCAGCACAGCCAATCAAATTAACCAGATTTTTAAAAACAAACAAACAAACAAAAACGTTCAAGCCAAAAGTTTTTCATTGAATGTTTATTCTGTGAATTTATAGTTTAGAGAAAGACTATTCTTGCAGCTAAGTTTAATTGAGCTGTATATTATAGAGGTGCAATTTCAAAGTTTGTGTATATTTTGTAAGTTCACTTGTTTCATCAGGTGTTGAGATAAACGCAGATTTAAAAAAGAGCACATGATCTATTATTTACATTTAACATATAATTGCAACTTTTTTTTTTTTAAAGACTCAAAAAGACTTGAAATTCAAAGTTTTGGACTTGGGACTTGACTTGAGAGTTGTCCGTCTTGACTTGAGACTTGACTCTGACTTGAGGATAAAGACTTGAGACTTACTTGAGA
>VVHJ01005408.1:0-10094 GCA_015107715.1 Tylochromis polylepis
TGTGCCATCCTGGATGAGCTGCACTACCTGAGCCACTTGTGTGGGTTGTAGACTCCGTCTCATGCTACCACTAGAGTGAAATCAGCGCCAGCATTCAAAAGTGACCAAAACATCATCCAGAAAGCATAGGTACTGAGAAGTGGTCTGTGGTCACCACCTGCAGAACCACTCCTTTATTGGGGATGTCTTGCTAATTGCCTATAATTTCCACCTGTTGTCTATTCCATTTGCACAACAGCATGTGAAACTGATTGTCAGTCAGTGTTGCTTCCTAAGTGGACAGTTTGATTTCACAGAAGTGTGACTGACTTGGAGTTACATTGTGTTGTTTAAGTGTTCCCTTTATTTTTTTGAGCAGTGTATATATGTAACTATCAGTTGTAGTACTTACAATACAACTTCTAACTTAAAAAAATAACTGTTGATCAAATTAAGATTACATATATTTTTAATATGTGGTTTTCTATAAAAAATATTGCATGTGAAAAATTCCATGTAATGTATTCATTTAATTTCCATTCATTATGCAGGAAGAATTAAAATCTTCCCTTCTTAAAAATTAAATTAAATTTTGACAATTTATTTTCTTCCTTCTGAATATGAAGCCCAAAATGTTTAACCACAAAGAGACTGACCTACTTCAAAAAAAAGTAGGAGAAAGAAAAAAATCCATCTACCCACTTCCAGCTTGGTAGAATTTAAAGATTTGCAAGTTAAATACTCAAAGTCTTGCCACTAAAATCGAAGAAAGTAATATTATTCTTAAGCATTTTGATAACACATTAATAAAACTGGAAGCAGAGTTGTTTTAATGTGCATTGTGTAACCCAAATGAAGTGAAAGTCCAGAAACTCATGTTGATGAGTGATAGATCTGTATACCGATCGGGAATAACACCTGCCTAATATTGTGTTGGACCCTGTTTTGCTGCCAAAACAGCCCTGAAGGTGTGCTGGGGTATCTGCACCAAGCAAGCTACAGATCCTTTAAGTCCTGTAAGGTGCGAGGTGGGGGTCTCCATGTTTGTCCAACACATCCCAGATGCTCGATTTGATTGAGATCTGAGGGACTGGAGGCCAAGTCAAGACATTGAACTCACGGTTGTGCTTTTCAAACCATTTCAAACATCCCCCTGATGTAAGAGAAAACATGATTTATCAGACCAGACCACCTTCTTCCATTTCTCTGATGCTCACGTGCCCATTATTGGTCATGAAGTTAGGCCTGATCAGTGGTCACGAAACAGTGATATAAAAAGATTGTTCTACAGCACATCTATTATTTGAAACTCAGAGTAACTCTATTTCTTTTCTTAGTACTGTGCTACTTGTGACATGACCTGTGGTTTTGTGTTTTTATAGTATGAAAAATGGCTTAAACATAGTTTAGTGAATCATCCTGTAAACCATGATGACCATACCACTAAGCTGTGTTTTTTTTCCAAAAAAACAGAGATGTCAAGACAGATCCCAGGCTTCGTAAATAAAGTGTTGTCCAAGTCCTGTGGGAGAAGGTACAGCATCATTTGTCATTATTGGAAACCCCTGTGTATACTAAGGCCATACTGCCAGAGGAGATGTACCATCACTCAGGTACCCACGCTGGGTGTTACTGGTGCCTGTGGATTTTCAGCACTTTATTGTACACTAGGTGATTTTGGCATTTTTGGTGATTTTTTCCTTTCTTTTGAATACAACTGTGTGTGTGTGTGTGTATATATATATATATATCCCAGTTCAGTCTGTGTTAGTGTACTGCTCAGCATCTTCGTCATCATCTGTCCACCTCTGCTGTGCTTGAACCATAACTTGTTAGGTGGTGGTTTCAGCCGGCCCTGCTTTTTACACCGGGCCACAAGTCAACTTCCTGCTGGGATAACAGCCTTGGGAGTGTGTCATGGTGGAGGAAATAACCTGGACAAATCGATGGACTTCTTTTTTTGAAATGCCAATCAGACTTTGAACAGAGAGCAATTTGGATCAGCCCGAGCTGTCTATGCTGTGAGGTGTGAGGCCAAGGTCAAACCTTTTAGATATCCTTTGTCACCCAGAGAAAGGCAAGATAAAAACATGACAAGAAAGAAAGCTAGTAAGAATGTGTAAGAGAAAATAAAATGTATACCGTGCAGACCTTTTGTTTCACCCTTTTGTGTTAGTTTACCAGCCTCCACCACAGTTAATTTAGAGCTTCAGGCGACGTAACCTACATGAACAAGTGAACCGTGAGAGTGCAACAGCTCGTATGCTAGCTTTCTTTCCACCAAAGTAAATTAATACAAATGGTATAAAACTTGCCTTATTTTTCTTGTGCTGCCCTGGTGCGTTGCAGATACACCATATAGTTATATTGCAGGGAAGGACTTATCGTTACTCTTTCTAGTAGGAGTACCTACTTAAGAAATCCAGGGAAAACTGCATCCGTGCAGACACTGATCCAACCAGTGTTCCAGTGCAGGTCTTTATTACGAGACTGATGCAGCTTCTGCAAACATCCTCCAGCCAGTTTATCCACCTTTTATCGACGTTTCCCTCATGCAGAGAGGCGAATCAGAGAAACCTCTTGTTCTCAAATATAGCATGAAAAGATACAAGTCAATTTCCCATATTGCCAGCTTGAGCTCAAGGCTGCAACATCGCACTGAGATCAATTTATAACATCTGTGTTTGTGTTACCCTGGTCCTGTTGTGTAAGGAATAGGTTGGAGAACATTATGAATACGCAGCATTTAAGATGACTTTACAGTTTATTTGCAGCTGGGCTTCAGCAAGTCTCCTTTTCACACATGAAACCTGAACAAATCTTGCTTCACACAGCAGACTATGACAGCAATTTTTGGCAATCATTATATGTGCTCATGTATGGAAGAATCCCACGTCTATTCACACATAAAATGTGTTCAGGGTAGATTAGAGGTTTTTTCACATCGCCTCAGTGGCAGCACAGTAGCAGCGCTAAAGAATAAAAAAAAAAATGTAAAAATGAGAACTAGATTTTCAAAAGCTGTACAGACTGTCTAAAAGAGGAGGGCTGACTAAAGTTGTTGTCGGATTTCTTTTTCCTACCATAGTCCGAATGTAGACTTTGCTGTTTGCTGATAGTTCAGCTACTTTTATATTGTCAGTTCTTATTCTGAGTTGGTGTATTAAAACTAAAAGTTGACAGTGCTTTGGTAAGCTAGTGGATAATTGTTCAATTTGAGCATGTTTTTATTGTACCAGACATATAAACTGTTACTGCTTTCAAAAGGAGCGAGTGAATTATCTTTTCTCATGTATATTTATTAAAGGAATAAGGATAATCTTACTGCCACAGTCTTATATGCAAAACAACTTAAAAATGAAATTATTTTTAACACTAGTCTGAAGAGATGTCGAGCCATTTATTATCTTTTCTGTCTTTATTGTTTGCCACATAGTGCAATTAAATTAATTGTGTTTTGGGTTGTTTGTTCTATTTTTTTTTGTTTTGTTTTTTTTTTGCCCAGAAACCTTTCTCATTTCTAAATTCCCACTTTCGATGGTCCTTATCACATAAACTTTATCAAGGCTAGACTTAAAAGCTCCGGCAGCCTTCAGATAAATCGACCACAGCAACAACTTGATCTTCTTCAATTTATGTGCAGAGAAAACAGAGGCTAGTATCTTCGAATATGCTTTCACAAAACAACTTGAACTCACAGTGGGCCCCATCGCAGTATTTTAGTTTTTTTTGTGCAGTGCATTATGAATTACCATCAAATGGCGATCATTATTGTAGTATGATTGTGTGCCGATGACATAGCACATCAGTCCTGTTAACTGAAGTTCAGTGTGCGACACCTATTTGCACAATGCCCAACATGCCAGACTGAAATAGTATTTCACAGTGGATTATTGCAGTACATTTGCAGTGCAGATCAATTTGACCAGTGCTGATGAAAAGCCCATGCAGGCTAAGGAAAAATACTATACCCTCTTTTAGTCGTTCCCCTGGCAGTACAGCCACTGTGACCTGCTCTCTGCCATTTTCTGACATACAATTAAATTCCAGAGGAGCTGTGACTCGTGCCTATATAGACATCCTATTACAGGAAATAGCAATTAAGTGCTAAATTAACTTATAGCAGCACTTAGTGTAACCCATTATTCAAAAAGTAATTGTAATAAGTTAACAACGTGAAAACATAAGTAGTTATATTAAAGATAATTACCTAATGCCTGAAATCCCATCTTCATACCAACTCAAAGGAAGGCTAGGTGAAGTTTGGACAGGTGAGAAACAGAAAAAAATTAATCAAATACCTACTATAGTGTTTTTAGGCTGGCTGTCTTTGGATTTCTAAAGGCTTGGCAAAAAAAATAAGAAACACACAATCATATAACTGAGCTACAAATTCTGTTGTTGCCTTTTTTGATTGTTTTCACTTGACTGTTAATTAACTGTTTATTAATTCACTGGCTTACGTCTGTCTATTTTAAAAATGTATATAGTTTTTGCTGCAATCTCTGTGGCAGCTTATTCTTTGTGCAGCACATTGTGCTTCCACAAAGAATGAAATGTAACATGAAATATGAATGAAATTTTGCAAGCTTGCTTCAGTTGTTTCTTCTAACAGCCAGTTGGACGCATGGAAATAGTCCTTATATATATCTCCTTTCTACCCAGTATGGGCACTCAAAGACCTTTCTGTTTCAAGTCTCATTCACCCCATCATCTATATCTAACATTCACACTCCGAATGATGAACTGGGGGCAACTTCATCTTCCATCTTGTCTGAGGATACTTTGACACATAGATACCGTAGGAAGAGCGGGGAGATTGATCAACCAACGTTCTGATTGGTAGATGACTCGCTCCACCACCTCTGTCTAATCAGTGAATTCTCCCATTTAAGAACCTAGTGCCAAAACTAGCCTTTTGCGATTTTGAATCCAGCACGCAAATGACCTGTAGGTTCATATATACATGCTCTATTTTCTGTGTTGTTGCATGCACTCTGTTCAAAGGCTAGGCTAAACAAACAGGTGCTGCTTATAAGCAGAAGCTAGCTAACAAAGTGCAAAAAAAATAAAGTTGATGCTGAAGGCAGACAGGTTAATGTGAAGAAGGAGATGTTTGTAAGGGGAGGCCTGTCCAACCATTTGCCACAAGACAGTTTCTGTTAAAAAAAAAAAAAAAAATCGATCATGTTGTCATTTCGGTGTTCGTCCACATACTCAAACACTGATATGAAGACAGACGAGGCACTGATGCAAGTGAAATGAACGGAGGTATACAACTGCAGCACAGTATGTTTATTCAAGCCAAATCTCAAAGTGATGTAACTATAAAGGCAGGCTTCATTTTTATGTGCAGCAAGTCGCATGGCAGACGTAGAGGCTTTATGGTACAGGTGAACTACATGATCAAAGATCTTTCGCTTTAATGAAACTTCCTACACACCTACTGAGTTGTCATGTTTGCACCCGTGAAACAGGCTCGGCAAGACTTGTAGATATATGTGCACATAAAACATTCATTACTTTACTTTCACATCAGGATATATTTGGGTTTATCGAGTGCCCTATACTACCAGTAGATCTCATATTCATGACTGTGAAACAGGTTGTTTGTATTGGCTATATGGTAGCTTCCTGCAGAACTGTAATCAGATGCTTTATCCTCAGATACTGAGATGCATTTTCACTTCCTTTAAGCATACTGATAAACCACTATAAGTTCTTGATTTCAGTCTGTGTTAGACTGTAGGTATCAGTTTGATAAAGATCAGATTGTGTAACGAACGCCAGGCCTGCTTCAACAACTAGTGAGCTTTGTACGTGTCTTAATGAGCCATTTAAGTGCCAGCGATTCCTTTTTTAATTCATCAGTTTAATTTATTTCTAATGAATGAGTAATCAGGGAATGAAAGTGACTGACAAGTTGATCCGAGTAGCACAGTTATGAGACCTTTGAAATATTATTTCTCTCTAACTAATTACATGTAATGACTGCCTTAATATCAGTAATAGCGTTCTGACTTATTATCGGTTTGACAGCTTAAGGTTTCCACGAATAAAGGGAGTAATTGGTGCAAAAATGTGAACATGTTAAACATGTGAACAACAACACACACAAAAAAACCCACACCAGTGATTTTCTTTGGAAATTACGTTGTGTAGTTTGTAAGGTCAAAACAAAGGTTTTCAGAAGAAGTTGTTAAAAGAAAACTTTTAACACTGCAGGCCCGCTGTTGCCATCATTTTAAGCCATCTATGTTAGAAGTATACACTCACTGGCCACTTTGCTCTCTGGTGCAGTTTTGCCTTCAGAAATGCCTTATTTCGTTGTTGCACGGCTTCACCAAGGTGCTGGAAACATTCCTCAGAGATTTTGGTCCATATTGACACGATAGCACCACACAGCTGCTGCAGATTTGTCGGTTGCACATCCATGCTGTGAATCTCACGTTCCACCACATCCCAAAGGTGCTCTATTGGACTGAGATAGGATCTGGTGACTGTGGGGGACATTTGAGTACAGTGAACACATTGTCATGTTCAAGAAATCAGTTTGAGATGATTTGAACTTTGTGACATGGTGTGTTATCCTGTTGGAAGGAGCCATCAGAAGATGGTACACTGTGTTCCTAAAGAGATGGACTTGGTCAGCAGCAATATTCAGGAAGGCCGTGGTGTTTAAATAATGCTCAATTAGTACTAAGGCACCCAACATGTGTCAAGAAAATACCACCACCACCAGCAGCAGCCTGAAGCACTGATACAAGCTAGGAAGCATCCATTATTTTTTAAATGCTGTTTATGCCAAATACTTAACGGACCATTTTTCCAATTTTCTGGTGTCCAATTTTGGTGAACCTGTGTAAACTGTAGTCTCAGATTCCTGTTCTTCTCTGACAGGAGGGGCACCCGGTGTGCTCTTCTGCTGCCCATCTGCTTTAATTTTTGATGTGTTGTGCATTCAGAGATGCTCTTCTGCATACCTTGGTTGTAACCAGTGGTTATTTGAGTTAGAGTTGCCTTCTTACCACCTCAAAGCAACCTGTCCATTCTCCTTTGACTTCTGGCATCAATAAGGCATTTTCTGCCCAGAAAACTGCCACTCTCTGCATAGTTTCTGGTTTTTGGACCATCCTCTGTAAACACTAAGGATAATTGTGTGGGAAAATCCCTCTAGATTTCTTCAATTCTTAGACCAGCCTGTCTGGTTCAAAGCAACTTAAACCACCTTTTTCGTCCATTCTGATGCTCAGTTTCAACTTCAGCAGGTCATTTTGACCATGTCTAAATCCATCAACTTGCTGCCAGATGATTAAAAATATTCATTAGCAAGCAGTTGAACAGGCGTGCCTAACATAGTGGTCGGTGAGTGAACATTAAAGAAGAGGCATCTGTTTTTTTAAAATGCCACTATGCAGGTTTTAATGGGTTTCATTCATGTAGACTTCATTCTATAATGCCCTGGCCTGTATATTCTGCAATCACACATGGTGGTTTTAGTT
Source organism: Tylochromis polylepis (assembly GCA_015107715.1). Taxonomy (NCBI): domain Eukaryota; kingdom Metazoa; phylum Chordata; class Actinopteri; order Cichliformes; family Cichlidae; genus Tylochromis; species Tylochromis polylepis. The sequence continues at coordinate 7,482 of VVHJ01005408.1, forward strand.
GTCTGGTTTGCAGACTTTTGATGTAGCAGCTTCCACGCTGTGAAAAATTTCCTACGAAAAACCCCCCTCAATACAACAAATATACAAAAGTGTCTTCTTTGTCGGCCTTGCTGGAATAGCTGCGGATGTTTTTCTCTGGGAATCAATTTTATTTACTTTAACAGCACTCAATGCAACATGTGACCCCTGCAAGGTTACACAATTTAACTTGATGAAAACCCCTATCTTATCTCCGCCTCATTTCTAAAAAGCATAAAGTTGCAGTTTAGAAGCTAATTTGACGGTTGTACTAATTGACATTAATACATGCCCATTTGTGTCCAAGTTGGTGCAGTGCTTACTCCAGGAACATGGCCTACCATTAGCACTCTGCCATTTTCTTTGATGTGGAATCATAAACAGCAAGCACAGCGCACTACTCACCAAATTAAAACACTAATTCACTTTGAAGGTTTTACAGTATGATAAATAATTTTGAAGTTGTGTATAGTGTCCAGAGCACGCCCCTAAATTTCTCTCTTAGAATTCTCTGAGACTCTCAGTCACCACAATGGCCTCTTATGGTTTGTCTGCTTTTGAGCAGTTTTTATGCTGAGTAATGGGAAAACAGATGTATGTAACCCTTTCTCACCTCACCAGGGTGCCCCATGTTTCCGAGTCCAGGTCTCTTACTTTTAGCAGTTTTGGTAATTAGATATTGACCCAAGGTGCTCCCACAATAGCTGAAAATAAAGCTGGAGATGAAAGAAGATTGAAACAGCAAAGGACTTGATTAGTGATCGGTCTGTAACCAAAAGGGCGACTGGGGTTCCATCACCTGCTTTTCTCTTTGATGTTTGTAGTATTGGATAACTTTTGGTTTTGTCTCTTAGAAAGCTTTTCCTCACTGACATACAGTGATCGCTCACGACATCTCAGAGGCCGATTGTTCTTATCCAGGTTGGTTTTATTTAAACAAAACACGGGTTGATCCCTGAGACACTGAGTTATAAGCATTGTTCACACTGTTCTGTGATGAAGCCTCAGTTGCGTGGGAACATTTAGTGCAAACGATTCCTTCTCCAGACCGAGACTGCCTTTGTCTGTTGATACAGTGTGAAAAAAAAACTTTTGACAGTTTCTTCTGTCCGGGCGTACTTCAGCGCACAGCAGTGCTATAGATTCAATAAGGCTTGTGCAAAATGTCCAGTGATCTCATTATCTTTTCTGTTTTATAAGGTCCTTTGAAGAGGCTCTAAAAAATGGCTCTGTTATCAGCAGTCATAATGAGCTCCAGGCATACTGGAGAGAGATCGGGCATGATGCCTTTCTCCCATTGTTTCATCTGGAAGTAATCAATACACAATCAAATCTCATTTTTATTTAGTCTTGTAAAGGAATGATTTGGTAGCACTTTCACATTGCTGGCAACATGACCGGAGGCAGCTATTGTGGGGTGGACATGAGTAGGATGTTCAGCACAAAATAACACAATCCAAAACAATTGGCATGCATTGAAGGCTGCGGTTGTAAAGCTAATAAAGCTGATGTCACCGTGTTGAATGAATTCTTTTTTTTTTCCCACAAACATAATGAAAACAATTCAAAACTCACAAAACTAGATGCTCAAAAAGTGGCATAGATTTACATAAACACAAGAGCTTTATATGGAAAAGGTTTGCATTATATCCGCCTACCTGTAGCTGGTGCAATTCTATATTTCCTGTGTGTACTGTGATGAGCGTTCTCATGATACTGGAATTTCAAACCCAGTATCGATACTCAAGAAAATACTTGATACTTTAGACATAGGACAAAAACAACATATGACAAATATGATTCATTAGTGCAAAAAAATTGAATAAAAAAAAGTACAACAATATTTTTAGGCTGTCACAACACTTTTTAGACACGGATGCGGTATTCTATTAAATAAAAGTGTTTACTTAATAGATTTCCGCAGGTAGCAAACTGTATCAGTCCTTCCTGATACAGTTTGCTACCTAGCTCAAACATTATTGTTATTTTATATTTACTTTATTTAACAGTACAGCACAAAGAGTTGCCATGAAAGTAGGAAGAAAATAAGTGAAACAACAGGCAAGATTAATATGGGGTGGACTCATACCCACCAAATACTAGCATGCCCCCACACTGGTCACTGGTATATGGGTCACCTGCCCAGTAGTGGTCTGTGTTACTGCAAATTTTAGTATCAGTTTGATACCAGGTTAATACAGGGCCAGTATTGCTTTTAACTGCTTTTAATACTTTTAACTTATAAACCCAGCTTATGTAGTGGTGTTACGCCCCCACGTAGGGGAAACAAGAGTGCAACACAAAAATGACTCTGCCAGCTGCTCCCAATGTGGGACCAATACCACCACAAGGTTTGCAGCTTCATGACAACAGAATACTTTATTTATCTTTAGAGGTTGGAAACATCAGGGTGGGCACAGCCAAAACAAACAAAACAGTCAAGAAAGAAAACACAAATAACGTACCTATCAAGAAGATCCAAAAGAAAATACAGGCCTCTTACCTGCTTCCCTAACCCAAACAGGAAATAAAAAAGGTTTTAAAAGAAAAAGGCTTCCCATCCCTACAGCTACCAGATCAATCAACAAAAGAGAC
>VVHJ01005418.1:18338-28623 GCA_015107715.1 Tylochromis polylepis
TCCCCCTAGTCAAATGTCTACAATTAAAGCATCTCTTGTCACACAGTGAAATAAAAGCTTATGGGTAAAATGTGTGTACACAAACTTTGCAGCATCACAAGGTCAGAGATGTAAGGTATAAACCGTTTTTTTCAGTAATTTTACAGTGGAAATTACTTCTCCTTTAATCATCGCAAAAGCGTCTTATTTTTGCCTGTGAAGTTAGAAATTAAGTGTCTGAGTCCATTCAGAGCAGCAAAGTAATTGCTGTGCTTAGGCAAGAATAGCCCACTCAAACCAACCCCAACTCAGTTGGTAGTTGTTACTGTATTGGGTGTCTGTCTGTATGACAAATATATAGTCTCGCACAACAGTAGTGCACTCGTTTTTTTAAGGTGTAACTTTCAGTTGTAGTTGGGATGGCAGCAAGTCTAGAGGTCGGCTGGTGAGCCCCCAGTAACCTTCAGTCGCTGGGAAAAATGTGTATTCACCAACTGGTTGACAAGTTGTTGGAGGTTGCTGGCTGTCGCTAGGGGTTGCTGGTTGCAAAGAGAGTGTTGCACCAAAAAAAAAAAATCCTCCTTGCGTGGCTAGCAGGCTGCCATGGTCACCCGTAGTTTGCATGGTAACATAGACAAAGTTTACTTTCAAAGTAGAAGTTTAAGCCTAACCGGAATCCTATTTTAACCCTACGCCACAGCCTTCTACGCAACCAGACGAGCACCTCCCAAGAAATGTAACTACACGTTGGGTCGACGCATACCACAACAACTCGAGTAGTGTGGACGGTTGTAGTGTGGGGATAAAAAGAGTTTCCAGCTACTACATAAGTTAAGATGTAAATTTCCTGCAGAAGTCTAAATCAAGTTTTACTGCTGACATGTTTCACAAAGGTGTAGCTTCTACTTTCAAGGCTAAACCGTCTTCGTTTCCATTTGTATGGCACTTTTCACAGGCACTGTTTGTAGACAAGTTGGTGTCTCCCTTGCAAACTACGAGCAATCTGCTAGTAACCAAGACAATTCCAAGGAGGTAGCAACTACTCACCAACATTTCTCCGTAGCGAACAGTGGTTTGCAGTGGGTTGCCAACCGATCTCTATGCCTGCGTGACTGGGGCCTAATCAAACTGAAACATGTGACTACTATAGTTTACCAATAGTTATAGATGACAGGTGACACAGGCTAAAATAATCTACATTAAAATGTGATTAACATTTCAAGAACCAAGTTCCAGTTAAGAACCGGTACTAAACTGTCCAGTACATCATAATCATACACCTGCAAGCTTAACCACTTCCTTTAGCAATGATCACATGTTTTTATAATGTTGAGTACCTGAGTCTAATGTAAGCTATTTTTATATTTTGTTGCTATACTGGCTGCTGAAAACAAGAATAGGCCTCCTTTTTTTCTGAAAATTGATCAACAATCAATAAGAGAATCAATAAAGAATAAGCCCTATAAGCAAAATCAATAATGGTACTGGTATCACTAAATCCAATAATATCCCTAATTAGACTGCACTGATGTAAGGCAATGGTTTCAGAGGTGAGGGACAGAACCAGTGTAGGTGACCTGGGTTAAAATGTGGAGTCCAGCTAAGTTAACAGATATCTTTTTTGTGGTGAAAGTGAAACAAACATGAGTTGACTGATGGTATCCTGGCAATGTAGATTTTAATCAATAAAACTTTGATCCCTGTGTTAGAGTTTATGGCTGCTTTTTAAGTGAAGCATGCCAGAAAAAGGTTAAGAAGCGCTGGCTTAAATTGAGTGTATTTAACAAATGTTGCATATATATATATATATATATATATATATATATATATATATATATATATAAAAAAAACAATTGAAAGCTTAACACATTGAGCTGTTACCCAGTTTAACCTCAGCCTGATCACATGTTTAAAATACTGTGGAAACTCAGTTTTTAAAGCCTTTAAACTTGATGAAACTCTAAACAGCTATCCTGCAAGCTTTGCTTTCTGAGGTCTAGCGGCAGGGACATGAGTTTTTGAATCCCATTTTGTCTTTGCCACATAAGACAAACCCTTAACCAGTCCGAGAGACCCAAATATGCTATCCTGAGCACTCAAAAATAATCCTAGCTAATGTTGCTTATATACATCTAATTATCAAGTTTGTGTGTTTCATGTAAACATCCTATCCTCATGATCCTCGGGACACTTATTTCCACCCAAAAACACTCAGTGGAGGCCATGAACCAGTAGAGCAAAGACAATGTTGCCCAAATGAAGGAACAACAAGCCATCAGTCAAATCTATTCAAAGCACAGGAGGAGATTTCCAGCAGAGCTTTACTTGGAAAGAAACATGACGTTTGCAACCTGACAGATGACTGAGTATTTGTGTTTGAGTTTGTCGTGTGAGAAAAGACTTCCGCTCCACTACTACACAAATGGCAAGAAAAGACACACTTTAAAGTAGGAATGCATTGAATGCAAAACACTCCCGCTCCTCTTTTCTTTTCTTTTGTTTCACAGCTTCTCTGATCTCCCTGATCGTGTGAAAGATCGTTCCACTCACGTCTCCTTCACGGTTACCCAGTCACATTCATTAATGCCACACATCTTGACTCTGATCGCATGGATTTGGGGGGGATTTGGAGGGTATATATCAAGTTTGTGTTTATATGCACACTCATCATTTATGCCTGCAGCTAAGTTTTACCTTAAACCTCTTGTCTTGCAGGACCTTCTTGATGGCCACCAGCTCTCCAGAGTCACAGAGTTTAGCTTGGTAGACGACGCCAAAAGAGCCATTGCCGATGACCTTGGTGTCCGTGTAGCTGACTTCCTGTGGCCGGTCGGGGCCTTGGCCTGGAGTGGCCACAACTGTCGTTACCTTGCTGCCATCTTTGTCCCCTGCAGATAGAGACAAAGACACAAGCAACACACAAGTGTTCAAATCCAAGTAGACTGGGAAAATCAATGTTTTGGTCTGTTTATTATATGCTCTCCTAATCATTTGATCTGAAATGCATGAAACAAGAGTAAAAACGCTCATGATCCTGAGAGTCTCAGGTGAGTCTCGGAGCTCCCTGTCTGAAAATCCAAAGATACTTCACAGAAAACCAGACCACTGTGTGACCACTGCAACAATGCTTCCAAGCGTTTAAAAACTAAAAGAAAGAAACAAAAAAAAGCTTCAAACTGAACTTTATTCAGAATGACAGTTGACTAGTGTATTGATTCATTTCTGATGGCCTGGCTTCTAAATATGGGTCACACTGTGAGAACTCGCTCTCTGACACCGTTTCTGAATTTTGCTGCAGGCTGCCTTTGGTCATCACAGCGTCAAATTGGTCCTCGATTCACAAGTCATACAACGCAAGCTAGGACCACCATGTATTACTGATGAAGATTTTAACCATGTTACTCTCATGTCGGTCAGCTTTAGTCTCAGACAAACAAAAAAAACAAAAAAAAAGCGCAAGTGGAAAGAGCTATAAAACTGAGGAAACTCTACATTAGCTGGTAGTAAAAAGGATGACTGAGCAGGACTGAACTTAACCCAGACTTCAGCGGAGGAGCCGAAACAAGTCAAAAATATTAAAAGCATTCTTCTCTAATTTTCCCGACATTTATCACAGCAGTAGGCACAAAACACCACTGGTTGGATGGACTCTGGAAGGCCGCTGCGTTCATCCATATTGAGTGGGTGTGCACATCATGCTGATTTCTAGTAAAGTACCAGGTCATGAGTTGTCTGCATGTTTCTTGAATCAACAATTTCCTCGGGCTGATTAACCCTGCACCACCAATCCACGAATCAACATTTGACCTCAAACTATAACCGAAGGTGCAGAGGTTAACTGGTCCCATTTGTCACTTTCACTGGTTTGCTGAGCTTATTTTCCAACACTGTTACTGATTTTGATGCAAACAGTCCCCCCACGGACACTGACTGTGACACAGGCTCAATCCAGACATAAAATTATTAATGTGTGTTTGCAAGCTTTATTCTGCTGCTGTGTGGCCAGCGAGAGGCCCCATTACCAAAGATGCAATTACAATCAAAGAATAGGGAAGGAATGGGAGAAAACAGTGGAGGGATCTGAGAAACCAAAAAAAAAAAAGAAAAAAAAGAGACAGCTTCTCTCTCCAGGACCAAGTCTAGAAAGGGAAACTAAAGATGGATTCTGTACCAACAGAAATAGACTTTCCAGGACTGTGGAGAGAGAGAGGAATATGACTCTGCCTACATATATTCCAACAGGGCCATTTCTACGACGCCTCTGCACTTCCTCAAACCGTGAGAAAAGTCTGTGCCTGCTCAGAAACACATCCAAGGCTCACACTGGGAACCCACACTGCCGAAAGGAAGGAATGACCAAGCGATCAAATGACATTTGAGTGACTAACTGGACGCCGCATAAAGCAGGACTTTTAACACGGACTAGAGAAACTATTACAATCACACACAATTAGGAATTACCTTCAGTTCACATGTGAGAAGAAATGTAACTTCCTATAAAGCAAAAGGCACTTAAGTAAACAACAGACCAGGAAAACAAGGAAATCTTTACTATAATAAAAAAATAATAAATAAATCCTAACTGCTTTAACTGTATTTTAGTTCTTAATCACTTTGTCGTTTAACATTTAGAAAACTCAAAAACAATGGGACACAACATAAGGATCCTGGCATTGATAAACACAATCATTTTTACCAATATTTGTACAGTCAAAAGGGTCAACATTAGCTGATACCAACGTTTAACCAATAATCTGTGCATCCCTATAATAAACCATCCCCAACAGACACAAAATTATTTGGTAAAAACTTTTATATGGAAAGAGTTCTTTAACTATAACCAAACATGAATTTTGCACAAATAACAGAGAAATCAGTGTAATAACAAAGAGCTTCGAGCATGCGCGGGGATTGTTAACTTATCAGTCAGCCTGCAGCAAGTACACAACTCATGTTAACAGATAAATCACAGTGCATCACTCCATGTACGCATGCTGTGTTACATATCTACAAAGTGACAGAGCAGAGACGGTTGTTGGAATGCGACGTTTAGCCAGAGGCATCAATATTCGATTCGGGTCAGCAGACTAGTTCAGGCCATGGCTGAATATGGTTAATGCGTGCGCACAACGAGGGCACAACAACACTGAGCAGTCGCAGGACACATGTGGGGCTGCCGCTGATAAAAATGTGTAAGCCTGCATTTCTATGAAAACTGCTGCAAAACTATGTGAGCAAATGTCAGAAATTCATCTGTGTTCATCTAATTAAAATCAAGTCAAGGGGGGGAAAAAAACAAACAACTTTTCAACTTACAGACTTGTGGATTATCTTAATTTTCCTGCTATGAATAACAAATAAGGCTTGCATTTATCTGAAGTTTATTATGGGATAAGTAACATAATTAAGTTTATAAAATGTTGTCTGAAAGCAAAACTTTTATGCTGGCTCTTTGTCATTTATTTTTCCCTGGTGGAGGGCAATAACGTTTTCCTTTTTTTTAGTACTTTTTAAGGGGCATCCACAAAGGAAGCAACCAGCAGCATCTTGGCAACAAGAGACCATAAACACTCAATGACATTCAGCGACTTCAGGTGATGTAGAGCAAAGTAACTGCTGCCAATGCAAGGTGGGCGTATCCTGAGTTAAACTTTCATCAACTTGAGGCGAGCAAATGAAGCAGCTACCAATGAGAGGGAAGGACATGTTGAGTGACATGTGACAGGGTAGCCCTTTCAGTTTTAGGTTGCATCTGCACAGGGCAGCAATCATCGGTTTGACGCTGACGGTTGGTCGCTAGAAGATAGTCTAGGTTCCAGTTGCCTAGGTAACCCTTTAAGGTATTTCCTACCAGGTCATGTCAATCACCAAAAAAAAAAATCCCACTGGTGATGCGTTGAAGCGACTACCAGTGGGATTTTTTTTTTGCCCGTAGTCACTTGAAGTCGCTGAGTGTCACTGACGTTCTACAGTCTCTGAACGCCCCGTCACTGCACATTGCTCCCTGTGTGGACGTCTCTTCAGAGTCACACTCAGTGAAGGAACTTTGAGTTCTGACTCTCAAGTCTTCCTGTGGCTGGCAAATATTAATCACATCTTTATTGTTTTGTTAAATTCTTCTCAAATTTGTAATGTCTTTTAATCACAGCCCAACAGAATTTTACCCCCCCCCCAAAAAACAAACAAACAAACAAACAAACAAACAAAAATTATATTACCACAAAAATTATCTGTTAATCGCTGCTCAAAACAGAACATTAGCCACAAAATGACCGCACTCACATCGTGGCATGTACATGATAATTCAAAATGTTATTAGCTATTAATATACAGTAGTGCCTTGGCACTGATAGTGAACAGAATAACATGGCATAACACTAAAGACAAATCCTCCACAGTCCAAGTTCTGGACAAGATGCTTCTTTTCATTAATGCCATAGCAGTTTTTTCTCCTTCTAGAGTTAATGCATTAGTATTTTGTCTGACACGGAAGTCTAAACAAAGAAATTTTCTTTGTAATTTTACACTCGACTCCCACAACATGATCAGCCACACTCTTTAGAAGTACTACAGGGGTATAAATATGCAGCCGTAATCAAGCTGCAGTCATAAAATTAGTCATGTATTTACTGCAGTGCGAATAATCATTTTCACACCATTCATGGTGCATCACTACAAGTGAATGTCAAAGAATGCGAAGTCTGCCAAACAGCCCATGTGTCCATCGCTTTCTGAATTTTGACAAAGAATTGCATACAATGACTTGCTCGTACACCAATCAGCTTCAGCAAGGGAACTACTGACATGTGTAGATGTCTCGCTACAGGGCAGTGTTCTGCTGGGAAACCTTAGGTGCAAGCATCAACACCCAACTAAACATAGGTGCAAGCCCTGAAGCGTGCATGCAGAGATATTTTTATAACCTTTAGGGTAACTAAAACCTGACGTGCTGACCACTAAGCCTAGATTTTAAATCTTGCTCAAGATATGTGTGCCATATTTTACGCTGCCGAGTCGGGGGAACATTTAGGCTACATTATGCCTGAACCTTGCAAGTAGAAGCATCCACGCATTGGATCAAACAATTCTAAGGACTCGCTACTACACAGGTAACAGGAAGTGGCAGTGACAGCTCTTGCATTTTCTTGTAAACCTCTCCAGCCTTTTCTTTTTCTGTCTACATTGCTTTAAAGTGTGGTGGTTGCCTAGAAGCAAGTTGAGAGTAATTATGATACAAGATTTTGACATTCTGCTTCAGTTCCAGTATGTATATATTTCACTGTCATTTTTTTTCCTTGCTATGCTTCATTTTTTTAATGTTTTATTAATATTAACAGATTTTTCTTTCTTTTTTTCCCCCCACTGGTGCAGCATTCGTGTGTCTTTCATGACAGACGCATATCTGCTGCTTCACAGTCCTCAGCTCCTGTAATGCAGACACAGGTACACACAATTTTGTAGAAATTGTTATAAAGCTGATATGATAATTCACTGCATTACTGGAATGAGTGTCACTGCTAACGCAAAGCAAACTTGGCCAAGAATCATTGAGATGGAGACATAATGTTGGTGCATGAATTGTAGATACCAGGGTAGCGTGCAGCCTGCAGAGCCATTGCTGCACTACTACACTCAACAGACTGAGCACTGAGATTGATCAACATCTTATTTAGCTTTCTCGCTCTCTCGTTCTCTAAAAATAAAAAATAGATCTCATCTCTCTTCTAAACCCTGAGTGATTCTGGTGGTCCTCGTCTCATCTGTAAGCCCTGCTGTTTCGTTTGGAATCAAAGAGTATAATTAGTTCATTTTGTTCTCGTCATCACTTGTAAACGTGAGAGAGGGACAGAAAGGAAAAAGGAGAAAAGAGGAAGAGAGAGCTGCTGCTTTGAGATGCTAAACAAGTCGCTCATTGTTCCTGGCCAGCTGCCTCACCCCCCAAAAAACAAAACCTGAGGGTGCTCGTGTGGGTGTGTGAATGTACTGTATGTATGTATATGCATGTGTGTGTTTCCGTCTGCCTGTGTAGGAGGGGTAAGAGCATTCTCTCCAGGATCATACGCAGTGGCTACAGCTGCTTAGGACCATCAGCCAAGTTATTACACACACATTTGAGCACATGTATAAATCCAAGTGTGTGTGTGTGTGTGTGTGTGTGTGTGTGTCATGGGATGGTGGAGGAAAGGGTAATAGTGGATGACATCCTGGAGAGGAAGAAAAAACAAGTCTAGGTAGATTCCAGCTAAGTAACATAGTCCAAAGTACAGCTTTCATACAGCTGAAACTGCATACCACATACTTCTGTGTGACAGATCCTAACTTAGATTAAAATAATAAATAAAAAGAAACGTAAATTATATGTAGTTGATCCATCTCTATCATCCTTGATCGTTAAAGATTGGGAACTTAATAACGTTCTGTTTGGGACGCTGCTACCAACAATGTGCTGCTAAGAGGCCCTCTGCATATATCCACTGACCTTTACATTTGCTGGTTTCCTTCCCGTTTGTATAGATGCATGCGTAAAGGTCTAAATCAATATAACCCACCACTTTCACAAAGGTTTTACTAATGTCCATGCCCAGAATCAACGATGTACAGAAGGCCCTGAAGCTGTCAGAGCTGCTTATTTTGGTGGAAATTACTTTGGGAAGAGTTTGTTCCATGAAATGCTTCACAGACTGAAATTTTACAACAGGGGACATCTGAGCAATCAGCCACTCTACTTTCCTCCATAGAGCTGAACACCACCTGCTGTTAGACATCAGATTATCAAACACCTATTTAATTGAGCAACTAGAGGTTCAGTTTATTATTGTAGCTGATAACAATGTACTGGGTTACGAAATGAATCTCTATGAGAGAAAAAGAAATCAAGTTGAGGATCCAAAACTTTTGTCTGAAAAAAATTCATTCTCACATTTAGCAGACCTGACCCATACATGCATCTGGGGCGAGACAAGAATTAGACTTGAGTTTGGAGTGTGTGTGTGTGTCATAGTGCACTAATTGGTTTCCAGCACCAAGGCCCAGACATAAGCCTGAGCCTCAGGCCTCACCCGCCTAACATACATTATACTCACATCACAGCCCTTAAGGCTCCATCAGCATTCCTTAACAGGTACGTGCCCCCACACCACACCCAAATATGTGTCAGATAAGACAGCGGTGTAACTAGGAACTGTGGAATTGTCCATCTACGACAGTCAATACTCATTAATAATAAGGATGCCATACTTATAAATTAATTTCAATCAAAAGACTTATAGATAGGTAAAGCGTTAATTTGATGTTATTTCATCTGAGTGAGCTCTAACTGGGCCATAAAATATAACCAGTGCAGCAGTAGTATCTTCAGCATATGGACAGAGCGAGTGCGCCTTGCCTTGAGATCGTCTTGGTGATGGATAGACTAGACGAAAAAGAGGAGTCTAGCACCAACATTGCCAGCCCCCCACCCCGCCACTGCTCAGCTGACAGGCCTAGTCAGTCGCATGGCTTCCTCTCTGCAGCCAGTCTATAAGTGGTCTCCGGGCTTAATGAACCGTGCCACCGTGGCTTAATGAACAGGATACTCGATGTCACACTCCCTCCGGTCGTCGCGACACGGCCCGTGGAAGTAGTGGAAACGGGGCCAATAAACCACCCCCTTAGGATCGCGTCAGTTTCGCCCGAGTCAACTACAGGCGCACCTTCCGCTCTGACAGTTGCGTAATAGACCGGACCTCTGGCTTTAGCTCCATTACGCATGTGATTGGCGCTGTGTGGCAATATCTCTACGCGATCTAATCTACATTCAAATGGACAATAATCAGGCCGGATCTGCGGTGGAAGAAGGAGGCTTGGTTTTGACCTGGGCCTGTGCCAACACTACCTTCCTATGGCCCAGCCCGGCGCAGCCCGGCGCGGCCTGCTAACCCTGCTCCGGCTGACCGGCCCCGGTGCGGCGCGACAGAGCGCACAACGCTGTGTGCCCACACCGGGGCGAGCAGCAGTGTGTGCCGCTCAGCACCGTCCACTGTCTCGCTCTGTGACATACATATATGACAGAGATAAGCTTCCCGGAGCTAACCGTATGCTAGCTTGACACATTTCCAGCCTAGTTACTGAGAAGACGCTTAAGCGAGCATATGCAGCCCTCCGTGGGCCTGGTGCATGCAGGAAAGGTCTGCCACTCTAGAATTACACGAGTGTACTTACTGCTGACTTTCATGCTGCCGAAAGCTGAGGGCTGCGGCACTGGCTTGCAGCTCTCCGCGAAGGATGTGGTCCTGGGCCGACCCGACATGATCCGACGATCCCTTTG
>VVHJ01005419.1:6182-26235 GCA_015107715.1 Tylochromis polylepis
ATGGATTGAATAGTTTTAATGCAAAAATACTTTTTACTCTTTCATACAGTATCTTTTCTTTTTACTTAATTTGAGTCGGATACTTTAATCGTGCTACTTTCAGTGACTTGTAAATTTAAGCATTTGTGTCTTTTCCCTTGAAAAGCCGATGTTCTTATCCCAGGTCTGCTGCCAAGGCAAACAGCCAATCATCGAAGACTAACAGCTGGAACTACAGTGGTACATTTTGTTTTAGACAAGCAATCCTATTGTAGCTTCACAGTTTAATATTTTATTCTTTGTATTATTCAATCACTGATACTAAAGGAGGGATAGTATACCCCTTATGGCAAACCAGTGATTTATGCCCCTCATATAACTGCCTGCAAATGCAATGATTTGCAGTAGCTTAAATCTTACATTTAATGACAATTTGTGCAAAGTAGGGCTGTGCCATATCATATCATCTGTTATGAAATGGCACACAACACACAAACTTGGACAAGTTTACCGGATTATAAAAACATTATGATGCATTATACATAAAGTATCATAATGTGGTTAGTTTTTGTTGTTGTTTTTTTGTTTTGTTTATTTCTGTTTTTTGTATGTGTTTTTTGTAGCATTAAAAGAAGAATATTCACCCGGGACATATACCTTTATTTATTTAATTTTTTTGGTGCTTCAGGCATGCTTTAAAGCCATTTCCATTCAAGGACATCACTAGATAATGTCCTACACTCAGTATGGAGCAAATGGGAAAGATCCAGGGTGGCATCATGCCAATTTCCACAGGGTCACCCCAGATATTAAGACCACCAACATCAGGTGACTGATGATGGGAAATCTCTACCACATGCTCACAGAATGACAAAATGTGTGAGTCTGTTTTCTGGCACCAGAAAGAAAATTCAGAAATTACCTTAAAAGGTATCAGAGACAAGAAGCCATATAAAACTGGGAAATAATTAGGTAAAAGGAAAAATGCAATATGTACTTGGGCTACCACAATAACATGAGATGTACATGCTTTCAGATAATAGTGACTGGAGTAAAACTGTGCAAGTAAAGCTGTAGTTCACAAGGGACACTTAGAGTTAGCAAAAACTGTCACACATAAATTGCATTTAATCATCATTTATATTATTATACACCTTTGTATGAAGAATTGTTTGTTATAAAATACAGCTACCACTCTCAACAGCTAAAAATGTGTGCTTCCAAATGCAAAGTATCAGCACTTTTATTGCCATTGAATTTTTAAATAATGGCCAACCTTATGAATATCTCTCACTGTTAAAATTAAGCTAAAATTAACAGAAGACAGCTGAACGTAAGCCAAGGTCCAGATAATTACTTTAACAGGTTGGCCAGCACTAGCTAAAATGCATTTTTTGAACTGAAGGTTTAGTAACTATTGACTATGGCACATTGTATTGCTTTCATACATCATTTATGGTTCAGTTGCATAGATGTCGACGAAATATGTATGTCCGAAACAGATATGCCAATTATCCTAATGGAAACCGGGAAGCATGACCACTTCAATTAGCAGACCTGTTCCTGCTTCATTTTTCCTGCAACACATCACAGAGTTTGGGGATGAAGCACAGTGAAGTGTGGGGAGTTTCGTATACATTGCAGCTGGAAATTGAATATTCCTTTTACCTCAAATTGAGCCGACAGGATGATGTTACTAGCGCATACACTCCAGGGGCAACAATTTATAACACAGGTTGCGTGTAAATGCGTGGTTCTTCTATGTATTTCAAACATGTTGGGTGTCATGTAATTGGAATCAGCACTCTATGAATGAAACGCTATGTCCGAAGGGCTCTGCCTCAGTGAATGTGGTCACACTTTGGTGATCCTTCATACTGTATCATGCATTAGCGTTTCCCGTTATATGTACTTGGAAGAACACAGTGTGTTCATGTGCCCACTCAAATATGTGCACACACACAGAAAATTACAGACACACTAAGTACAACCTAAACACATTATTGGTGTCTTCAATTAATTAATCAGCAGTCAAATTTAAAACTATAAAAAAGAATAATGACTGCAGCTTAAAATGTAACCACTACTGCTGCAACAGTGGATATGTCTAAATGGAAGTTACAATTAACGATGCATGACCCATCACATACATCACATATTGTATTGCAGTGTGTGAACACTGAATAGTTGTCTTAGACATTCAGCAGCATTTAGGACATGTGTGTGCGTGTGTGTGTGTGTGTGTCTGTGGCCTACTATTATTTTTCTTTCCTCACAATGAGCACCAGTACTTCTCTCTCCAGCTTCTTCTTTCTCCATCTCCTTGTCCCTGAGGCTAATTTATAGGCTTGTTAGTAGGGAGACTCCTGCACTTCAAACTTTTTTTTCACTTAGGTCAACCAAAACATTTTTTTTTTCTTTTTCTTGATCTCTGAATATGTGGCAATTACATACAGGAAGAGCTCCCGGTCTTCCCATATTATGAGGAATTCTAGACTAAAATCAGCTGGTCTAGCTCTCTGTTTTCATGAGGAAACCAGATTTGGCTCCTTGCCCATTTCCATTGTCCTGTTTCTGTGAGGCGAGCGGCTATTATGACTGTCAGTCATTTTCCGACATAAAGGGGCTCATTTGAAAAGACTCAATGCGAATCTCATATCTTACAAGAAACACTCTTGATTTATTTTTGCTAAGCTTTTCTTCCTAAGTCTTCAAACAGCCTCCCAACCCATTTCTCACATCCCCTCCTGGCTGGAGTTACGTCTTTCAGCATCCAATCAAAGGAATAGGGAAGTGCTCTATGGATGGTTGCCACGGTCCTCCAGCACCTAACCACCCCCATACACACAAATGTACCCTAACCCCCAGACTCACCTACCCACTCCCCCGCTTTCCTTTTCCTCCAGTCAATAACAGCACAGCAGGTGTAGAGCCAAGGCCAAAGATAGCAGAAATATTGACCAAGGAAAAGTATTGGGAACTTCATTTATACTCTGCTCAGATAAGTGTTTTTATTTTCATTCTGGGCAAAGCTGGAAGATACACCTTATTATGAGTAGCTGTTGCATTTTTCTTTGTGGCTGCTTATGTTTTTTTCTCTGTGTGAAAGACCTAAAGTTGGCCTATTTGTGTCACAATCAATTTTTCTTTAAATATCTCCACTGACTAAACTGACTCAGTCTTTAAAGTTGTCTGTCTGGTCGTTGTGTATGATACTGGTTCATGCTGCAAGTCCAGTTCTTCACCTTTGCTTGTAATCCTTTTACCCCTGCTGGCACAGAATAGCCCCCTTAGTGGTATGACCGTGTGCTGGGTTGATGACATGTGCTAACACGCTGTCTGAAACTGCCATCACAAGGAAGTTGGGACGTTTTGCCTCCTGCAGAATGGCAGCGACAGAGAGACACTGCATCAGTGCCAGACAAGGCAGTGGGAGCCACCAATGAAGCAGCTGTGACCTTGCAAACAGAAGCTCAAGAGTCTGAGCCAAAACCTCACCCTTTTTCCCCACGGTGAGGTCCAGTGTGCCAGCAATGCCAGGTGCCCCTCCAGAAGTGTTTGTGGAGGCCAGGATGGACGTGTAGGCTGCCATCCTGGAGCTGTTTTACATAAGAATGGAGGGCGCAGGAAAGACAACATTGACTGATTTTTACGTTATTTTTTTTTCTTTTTGCGTGTGACTCGATATTCGAATGTATCACATTCACAGATTTATTTTCTTATTTAAAAACTTTTTTTATCCACCAACCAGCAGCTTTTGGAATGACTTAATATTACTAACTTCAAACAAAAACATCAAATTAGGTACCGTGGATTCTTGTGTAACTTTTTTTTTCTTTTGCATGCCACTTGGGCAATGTCTTCAAGCCAATTCTGCATTTCTCAAGCTTATATCCCACAGCTTCAGCTTCAAGATCTCCATAATCACCAAACCACCCACTGCGAAAAGATTATCAAAGAACGCATGTAACAAGCCATCTCTCACCACACGGTCCTTGAGGCTAAGAGGGAAAACATGCATACATCAAGTAAAACATTGCTGAACATAATTAGCTACCTTATCCCAGTGGTCACTGGAACCTTAAAATCAATAGGAACATTAGTAAAACAGCAGTGAACACCCCAGCTTCAGTGCTTAATGCATGCTTATGAAAAACAGGTTTGCAAGAATAGTTCTCTTTTTTTTTTCTTTAAGAGTTCAAGAAAAGACAAAAAAATCACTGTTGATCCACAGCTGTTCTATATGAAGAACTTTTCTCCAGACAGAAATCATACTTGGTCCCAAAGCTGCAATTGTGGTTTTAGAGGTAGTACTGCAGACTCCCAACGCAATAAAATTTGTTTTCAGAAATGGCCATAGTGCAGAGTTCACAAGTACTCACTGTTTACCCCGTGATTTATGTAGCTTGGTGGACTTTACTGTTTTTAATGTTCCTAGCTTGTCAGCATTGCACCTTTTGCATAATGTTACAATTAGTTTTGGTTAAATGCTATGTGCAGGAATGTGAAAGAGTAACCAAGGACACATGTAAAGGTTGATGAATACACTTTAGGTCTTTTGCCCTGTTTTCAATTTCCTTTTCCACATTCTCCCACATGAAATGGAATAACCTTCACTGCTTATATAACCTTCTGCATTTGATTACCATATTAACGTCCTTAACAGCATGAAGCTAATTTGTGAGCTATGGATGTCTTTGGAGAAGGTCACAGTAATGAAGTGTACACCAAGAACATGATTTCAGCTTCACTTATTAAACATTTGCTAATTGTTTATATTTGCGTGATTAGAAATTTTAATAAGAGAAGAATGCCCTGGATGTAATGTGCCATACTTGTGACTGTTATCTTTTTTTTTTTTTCGTGGACCATCCCACTCCTCTTTCCAACACTGGTGCTTTTAATTATCTCCTCTGACACAAGATACTATGGCAATTTCACCTTGTTATATTTAATAGATAGTTCAGTGGTAGAACCATGTTTTCTCAGGTGGTTCTCTGCTAATCGTCTGGCTAACAGCGCACACAGGAGAAATCTACACTGAAGAAATCTAGGAAACCCAGTACAACTGTTAATGCAAAATTTGTTGTTTTTGTATTAGGTCCATAGACTTATATAAATCCATGTCTGTCAGAAGAAATTAGTTAAGTAGGAATAATTAGATCATCCTCTAAGTACTGTCTAACAAGGCAAGAAACCTATATGCATTCTAGTGGCTTTGCAAGTGTCCTCAAACATTAGCAAGCTATTATGTTCATGATGACCATGAGAAATAAATATAACATTTTAGGCATGTTAAGAACAATTGCAATAGAAAAAAAGAGGGCGTACTAAATAAACCAATCATTTTTAATTTTAACTATAGAGGAGAGGCAATCACCAAAACTGATAATCTCGGTATTATGCATTTCTATACACATTTTATGTAGGTGTTAGTGTAGTTCATGGACAGCCTACCTGATCAGCTGGGGAGCTTTAGGTCCATACAAAATATCACAAACCTGAGATTGAAAGCCATTTATGTTGTTAGCCTTAATTTTTTTTAAACCATGCCATATCTCCTCTTCACAGCTTCAATGGTAACATATTCTCATCATCACTAGATTTATTATCAGACAAGATATTTTATTAATCTTTAAAATATGAGGCTGTGCAGACAGATAATGACATCAGTGATTTTAACATGAGGTAGGGAATGCAGATTAAGTACTAATGAGGAAAATGACAGAGTAGAAAATTATATCACATGACCTAAAATGTGCTTTATTCCAAACCATACATAACAGAGAGACAGACCTTTTCCCAAATTGAGACAAGAGCTGTGTGCACGCTAAGGAGTCAAACAGTACAACGATGACGTTGTCCTTAAAGAGACAATTCTCTTTTTAAACTAAATACTTCTTCAAAAGGAAAAAGCCCACAATGTCTTGCTTACGCCACCTGCACACAGAGGGCAGGCTGCCACTGTTTCAATGGGCGCTGCGTGCACACCCCAGCGGGCTTCCAGATAGCGGCTAAAGAGCTTATTTCCCAAATCTCTTTATCCTTTCTAGAACTGTGAGACGTTGACAGAAAGTCAGTTAACTCTAGCCAGTGGCAGCTGCATGGGTTTTGCATAATTAATTATTTATATGGAGCCAGACATAGTAATTACCATCCAGATGAATATGATATTCTAATCAGGCAGGCTTTAATTTTAATTGCCCTCCAGCATCTAACTGTCAGTGCTGGCCTGGCTTGATAAAGTGGAGAGTCTCTAAACACCATTAGACATCTGCTCTGAGAGCATTGCCCCCACTACCCACCAGCCGCACCACCACCACCACCATAAAAAATCAATACAGGACGAGGATATGTGTGTGTGATCTTGCTCATTTTTCAATTGAAAGCCATTTTTCGTCAATGGCAAAACCAAAGTAGGGCTTCAAGCTATTGAGGCAACCTCTCCCCCTCCCCCAGTGATTGATGAGACCTCTAGGATTCTTTTTTTTTGTGTGTGTGTTTCCTTTTCTTCCTTTTTTTACTAACAACTTGGTGTCTCATTTCAATATATTGCATGGGAGTGCTTATCATGCTTCTTCTTTTATTCTCTAAATTGTCTGTTTTCTGGCAGGTGCACTGGAACAATGAAAGGGGTGATTTACAAAATTTGTTTCCAAGCACATCACCCCTACTATACATCAGCTGTATAAACATTAGCATTCTAACAAAAGGTGTTGTGCAATGACCATTGAAACTAATGTTTAGTTTTCAAATGATTTAACAAAATAGACATACTTCTTTTTTTTTACGGTGTCCTCATGATTTAAGACTTCCTGAATGTGTGACACTCATTGCATGTCATTTACATTTGTGGCTCACCAGTTTGTTAGGTTGGAGAATTTCACATTTACTGATGCCCAGTTCTCAAAGACTCTCAGTGCAGCAGGAGCCATAATCCCAGCAGCTGTTACCATGGCGAGGATTTTTCTTACAGTTTCCAACCACAATTCCAGCAGAAAAAATATTATCACATATTTTATGTTCTTAGTTAGGGCCTGGGCCCACTGCTCAAATTGTTGAAGCGTTAACAATTACATGAAGTTTTAATTTAAAAGTTTAAAAGTATTTTAGTGACTAACAGCATATACCTCACTCAATATTGTGATGTAAATATATTTAGCATCTTACAAAAAGAGTGTTTTGAGCTATCAACTTGTTTGGTTTGTTTTGCTTGGTAGCTTTATAGGCGCTTGCGTTACAGAAGGTGCTGTAATAAAGTTATATAGTGTATGCGCATGAATGAGTGAAAATTGCACTAGTCTGAAATATGATTTTAATATAAAGTTATATAAAGAGGTGAACTGTGTGTAAAAGAAAACTTTGGCACATTTTGGAAAGACAAAGAAACTACAGTCATTATGGCTGTACACTTTAAGACAGATGATGGATGGGTTCACATATGTGCCCGATAGACTCGTAAAACGTATGGCTTCCACCAGTTTGGGACATTTTCAAAAGTAATGACATAAAAAATTAGGAATGGCGATTTATATAATATACTGTGTTTTTTTCCTTCTTTTGGTTCTTTTTTCATTACATTTTTTAGAATAACTTTATGGTTTTCAGCTCACTGGTTGCCATCAGCAAGTAAAAGTGAAATAATAATTGACAGCACTTGCCAGAATATTTGAGTCCTTCAAAAATCCTTGGTTTTCACCTATCCCTCCCACTGTTTCTCATCATCATTGTGCATTCACAGAGTGGAGGAACATTCCTCTATGCAGTTTGGCTCAAGGTTTTTTGATCTCCACACACTGCAACTGAGGTGAAGGGAAGTAAGGTCCTCAGATGTCTATGGTTCCCCATGCCCAAAGTTTGAATTTTATTAAAGACCCTCTTGGCTTCCTCGGCTACCAGGAACAAAGCATGAGCTGGACTCAATGGTAATCCTGCCTGCGAGGCGAAGGTGTCAAAGGTCACTCATCGCCAGCAGATGAATCCTGTGGTCGGGGTGGCAGAGGCTATGATGGAAAGGAGAAGAACACAGAGGAGCTCTTTTTCTCAGGTTATCCAGGCAGAATCTAATGAGGAGGATTGGAGGGGAGAGAAGCATGCTGGTGCTTGGGTGGAGGCATGAGGCGGGCTGCGGGGGGAAAACTTCGCTATAGAAAGCAACAGAGATGAAGATAAGGTAGAGAGGGAGAAAACTGGAATGTGTAACATGAAAAGGATGATGGAGTGAGACATAAGGCACAATCAGAGGTTGCATTCTATGGTCTTGCGTGAGAGCCACTTAGTGCCTCAGGACAAGCCCAAGGCTAATAAAGCTGAAAGTTGGTAGACGCTCTGACCTTGCTTTGGAAAGCAAAGCCGTAATAAGGACACAGTCTAAAGAGAGAAGAAAATTAACTATTTCTCTGCAGAGCAAACACTCTCTCCATCCCTATTTCATACACTCTCCTTTCATTAGGCTATGGTACAGAGTGGAAGAGGAACCTATAGGCACCCTAATGAAGGGACTGTTGGACTGGACATATTAGGAGGGATTAAACAGTATCTGACATGGAAACTGACTTTGAGCATATTCGCAGTGCATGATTAGTAATAGACTGTGAAATTTCTAACTCAATTATAAGAGTCTTTCATAGTAATAGGATTTTAGAATGTGAGAACAACAGTAATTTTAGTTTCACGTGTTAAACACTACTTTGGATCATGTTACAGTTTCGTGGCTAAATAAAATTTTAAACATGTACTTTGTAAGTAGCTTCATGATTTATATTCTGTCTTTAACCCTGTTTAAATAGAGAAAGCACTACAAAAGTTTTTTGTTTTTTTTTTATTCATAAAGGCTTCTTTTCACTTTTGGTTTGTACTGGTTTAAAAGGTAGATCGGATGTAAATTTATAGCATTTAGATTAACAAGTATTGCTCACCCTTTTCTTTTTAATTTTACGTGAAGTATGTAATGACTGATTCACAAGGCATTAAAAAAAATCCCTAAAGAGGACAAACTGCACATGTAAGAATTTAAAGCAAGAAATTATCAACAGTCCATAAATTCAGGCAATATGTTTTAATCCTTAATAACTGTCTCAGCAGAGAACTGAGACTTTTTGATTTCATGTTTGTGGTGTGATTTCTTCCATTTTTGCCTCATCCTTTTCAGCCATCCGTTGAAGGAAAGGGTCTTCTACATGCTGCACTGGGTCTTCACAGCATAAGATGGATGATAAGGTAGAGGTGCTTGCATTACAGAAGCTAGCTTAGAGCTGGCTGCACTAAGAAACTTTGACAAGTAGTCAATGTGAGTCCTCCCAGGGTGTGTATTTTTCTACTCAGACTCAGTCAGTCAGAACACTCTTTGGACCCCTGGAGATAAAAAGAACTTTCACCATGCCCTAATACTGTAGATAATTTGTGCCATGATGTTTTTATAACGAGGCCAGGGATTAGGGTTTCATTCGGGCTTTCCGTCATGAGTTCAAGATTAACAACAGGCTCTGTCTGCAAAACCAATTGGAAGAAGGGGAGATTTTAAACCTGCCAGAAACAGCTGAGGATATGTGCGAGTCCAGCACTGAAGTGTTATGCGAAGGACAGAGATGGCAGGGGAGCTAGAAAATATCAGTCAAAACAAGTGACCAGTAGGCTGTTCATGGAAGTGAATCCAGTTGAATAACCATTACATGCGTCTTAGAGTTTGTTTCTCCAAGACCTTTAACACAGTCTACTGAACATACCAGAGCAAATCCTTGTAAATTGCCCCAGTGTGCCAACATTAATCTGAGGCAGGGGTGACCATCCACAGTCTAAATTGAGCCCTCAGAGACCATTCACCCAGAGAGAAAGTGTTGTTAGAGAGATGGAGGGACACTGACAGTACAGTGTACCCCCCAGTCCAACAGCTTTTGCTGCTGGAGATGAGATAAGGGCTATCAGCTACTCTTGATGCAAAGAGTAGCAGCAGCCACTGACAAGCAAAGAGACCTAAATATGAGCTCAGGCATGCCATCGTAGAGGCAACATAAGTGTGTGCCAACAGAAAATGGTCTGAAGCTGAATGGCACTGTGAGAGGGCCGTAAAAGTGGTGAAGGAAGCAAACGAAGAGGCAGGAATTCTTTCACCTGATGTGTAATTTATTTACAGCATCCACAGATGACAAGGCAAATCAGGATGATGTTGTATGGTAAACAGAAAACAAAATCCCAAGTAAACTTAAATTTTCTGGTTGGCTAAGAGCTGTGCAGATCAATCCAAGTATTGATAGTTTCTATAGCAATGCTGGTATTAGTATCAGATCAATACTAGTGTGATAAGATTGATGCTTTAGTATGTTTGTCTCCTGTAAGTTTCTGACATTGCTCACGTTCATCAGAAGCAAGGCATGTGTGTGCAAACACCCTTCCTCTCATGCAGGCAAGCTTTGCTCTTCCCCCTCCTCAAACCGCCTAAAAAAAGTTAATACCAGTTCTATAAGAAATGTGTCAGAATATACAGTGTATCACAGTTTGTTATTATGGGGCTACATAGACATAGACCAGTCAGGATCTTCATGCTCACCCCTGTCCACTGCCAAAACTTCCAACAAAGGGAGCAAGAGCATCAGAACTGGTCAGCAGAACAATAGAAGGTGTCCTGGTCTGATGAATCACATTTTTTTCTTTTACATCATGTGGACACCCAGTGTGTGTGCTTAGCTTACTTGGGAAAAAAGGCACGAGGATAAACTATGAGAAGAAGGCAAGCCAGTGGAGGTGTGATGTTTTGGGCAATATTCTGATGGGACACAAAAGTTTCCCAGGACAACATTATTGTGAGAAGTAAGAATATGAGAAGCACTAACAAACGGCTTTGACTATGCGGGCCCACTGTGAAATTGCTTTTATAGTATGAACGTAATGACAGTATTAATGCTTAGCAGAATTACCAGACGTCAAGCTCACAGATAAATTCACATGTATTGCACTTAGCCTAGCTAAGATTTAAAGCAAGTTTTTTTTTCAAAACTCACCACTAAACAATAACTCTGGCTTGACGTAACAGAACAATAGATTTTAATGTTTTGTTGGCCATGTGCAAACTTAGTTCTCTACAGGGGTACAGGTTACCCCCGTGACAGGCACTGATGCAGTCATCTGTGCCAAAAACGCACTGACCCGGTCTCTGTTGTAATGATAGTTTATCACTGTTATGTCTGTTGGATCCAAAGTAAACAGTTTTATCAGATGTTTTCTGAAGTGAATTCTGTTTTATTCCAGTTCATCCAACAAGTTATTAAACAGTTAATTAACTGTACATCCACAGTTAAAAACATAACTAATTTCTCTGTGGTAGTTAAAATTAGTATTTCGACCTCAGTAACTTTTTTTATTTGCCGCTGTTGCTTTCAGGGGAACCAGTGATTGCTAGTCATGTTCATTTGCATACAAAGATAAGTCTAATATGGTTGCTCGCTAATCCCTTCCCCTTAAGTGCTGGATAACAGACCATTTTTAGCTTTTAATCCATTAATGAAATTTGTTTGCTCATTGACTTGAATCATCACCATAATTATAGGGAAAAATTTATCAATTCAAGCTATTTGAAATGATGTGTATTTTATGTGGCATTTGCATATGTGAATTAGTGACAGTGATGTGTCATTAATTGATATGATTATTTTTAGTCATTATGGTGCAAACCACATTTTCATTGTTGCCTTAATGACATCTAAAGAGTTAAGTTGATAATTACAACAACAGAAAAGCTAACTACTAAATGCATGCACGTTTGAGTGATTCTTTACAATCAGTGTGTATAGAACATTTACAGCTGTGAACACTTTAAAACATATGTTCTGTAGTTTCAGCAATGTAATGTAATGTAAAGGGGAGAACTGTCTCATAATTTATGCATATGGAAGCTTATTACGCTGACATGAATACATCTCACACGCTCAGGAAAGCGAGGCAGCAGTACACAATTCAAACTATCCAAAGTAACAGTGCCTAGACCTTCATCTGGCATCCTTAAATGCATGCAATTTTACTGGTCAGCACTTTGAAAGCATTAACTATTGTGTGGTGTCTAATGCACATATTAATTATGTATGCTGGTGAAGATGTACCAACCTTGATATAGCCCTTTAAATCTCCTGTATTTAGCTGCTATCATTTATAGCTCACAGCTTACAACATCCGCCACAATTTGCAGAAGCAACATTATGGAGCATGTTCGTTTCAAGCAGTGCTCTGTCCCCTGTGTTTCGATTTAGACGAAGCAAGTACTCTCACTCAGAGAAAGAGCTTTTGGTGCAAGGTGTCAGTGGTGGAAGCTGAAGGTTTGTGAAGAAGTTGGCCCAGTAGCCTTGGATCACTAACACAGGGGTAGTCATTGCACACAAACCACTGTCAGTTCTCATCACTCCCAAAGACCCTGAGGGTTGGAGTGTGCATGTGAGTGAGGTGCTTACTTTGTGTTCTTCTGTCCAGATAGACACCCTTGAGGCGCCTTTCATCCAGAGATGTGCTCTCTTCTATTTTCAGCCCCTCTATATGTGAGCACTGGAACTATCAAGGAGCAGTAGATTGGAAAACTTGAGAGTGGCACAAAATAAATCTAAGGTTTCACAAGCATTTCCCCCCCACCTATTACAGAGCTCCAACTGGCCAGCCAACACAGTATCTAGTTAATAAATAGTTTCCACTGTGGTGACTCCTGGGAAAGAAGGAGGGAAAACAAAATATGCTGTTTCACAGTCTGCATGAAGATCCTCATGCCTAAACCATAGAGAAAAGGAAAGTGTGTTGTCTTATATATTTATTTATTTATTTGGTGTGGTGGTGCCAGTGGTCATGTTATAATAATATGTCATAATTTTTTCAGTAGCACAGGACATGTTGGCTACCGCCAGTATTTGTGCCAAAACCAGTTTTACAGTGTTGTTTCTTCCCGTCTCTCCTCCATGACTCACCCACTGCGATGATAATCTTCATGCATGATTAATATTTTGAGTCTCTCTGTTTGATTGAGATGAGTTCAGGATCCTTGAACCTGAAATTCAAAGCCATCAGGTGTTGCTAATGTGTTTCCAATTTCCTTCCACCTTCTTAATATAACCTGCTGAAAAACAGCATCAGCATTACAGCGAGAAGTGCTTTTCACTACAATGCTGCCCGTAAGCATACAAGACAAGCTTTCACATCTGATCATGACCCCTTATAAACAGAAAATGTCGCATCTCTCTAACTCCCATAAACATCGCTTAGGGCTACAGAGGTGCTCATATGGCCCCAATCTCTTCATGTCAGAGTGGCAGGAGGGTAATCACTGGTGACAGAACTGCCCATCTGAGTTGCTTTCTCAGCTGTGTGTGTGCAGATGCATTTTTGTTTTTCTGAGTGGCAGCTGTGGCAGATGTGGATATTTCTCCATCTTCACAATAGGCCTCCAGTCTACATCCTCCCTTCCTACCCTCTGTCCTCATCACTGCATGACCCCCTGCCATTCACCTGGGAGTGCATTGAGTGATGATGAGCTTCTTGTCCCAAGGCTGCCTGCAGGGATCTTGGGGTACTGTAGCACTGTCACGCCATGCTTCTGGGAGAATCAAGCCACTGACATGCAGACAAAGCACTATCCATACTTTTTGTTACAAGCAAGTGTGTATCTGTGCATTTATGTGTGCCTGTGTGTGTATTTGTAATCATGCTATTGTATGAAACATGAATGACCAAGGTGGGCAGTATCACTGGGGAGTTTTGAAATCACATGCAAACATGTGGTCACACAGGCACAGTCCAAAATAGTGGAATATTGGCATTTTAACCACTCCTGTTTCATCTTACCACCGCACATGGCCTTGTTTAATTCAGTCTGGAGCTCCCTGTTATTCAGAAGAAAATATGACTGGCCCTCTTGTGAATGATTGTAGGGATCTGACAGTGCTTAATAGTAAACCCTAAATAAAGGGTCTGTTTGTTAAATATTCAGACACAAAATTGACTTGGAGTATTTTGAATTTGGAATATATAAAATGGTAGTTGTGGGCCTGGTATGTCAGGCTGTTTTTGCATTGTTAACAACTTGGCTCTGGCTAGTAACAACCAAGGAGAGCTCACAGAGAAGACAGAGTCAACTTCTCAACTAGTTTTGTATACAAAATTGTTTTGAGGTGTGAAAGTGCGGGATATTAGTGGTACATGGTTTGTATGGATGACCAAATATATTTTTATACATGAAGTGAATGTATATGTATTTAAGGGGCTGAAAATCTAACCAGAGGAACAACAAGGATGCCCTGAAAGAAAGTCAAAGATTTAAACATGTAACAAAATGTTACTACCAGCAGAGTGTCGGTTAGTGCGGGTGGTGCTATATCTAAATGGATTCACTGCCTGATCATCATAACAATAGCATGAACAATTTTATGGTCATGTCTGGGTGTTTTTTTAACTGTGACTTCATCGCTGCATTAAAAAAAAAAAAGGGAGAGAAAGGGGAAAGAAAAGGAGGATTGTCAAAACAGAGAGAAAAAACAGATGGACAAAAAGCAGAGAGCGGTGTACAGTAGGTCTGTGCAGGGGGGATGGGATGGTAGAATCATTATTTTGCTCCCCGGCTTATTCTTAGTTTGTATAATAACTGCCAAGTTTATGTAAAATCCCAATTTCAAACACTAAGTTACCACATAGCCTCAAGCAAACATGCTAAAGTCCTCTCCTTACACTGCCTACTTCATAAACAGTTAACATTTAAAACACTGAGACAGCCATACAAACCTTGCCCAATATTCATATGCTGCCTGTCATACTGTCATTCTTGTTGGATAAATGAATGTAATATTAATCCCCCAAGATCCCCTCCTATAACTTCCTCATAACCCCCCTCTCACCACTGCAGTGACTCCTATATTTTCCTCCTTGGCCCTGGTCCAAGCCAGCCGTCAGACGAAAGCCTCATCTTAGTCCATGGACGTCAAGCCAGTGTGAAGCATTTGTGCATGGCATCTGCCAAACAGCTATGGCCTGTCAGGCCCTTCTCTCTGTCTGTCAGTAAGTAATTGGCACACATATAGTAAGAGTAGACACATGCAGGTGGCTGTCTCTGTGCTGTGGTACCTTCCCTCCACACCTCAGGACCCCCAAGGGGACCGTTTAAGCAGCAATCCTGTGGTGGCAGCCTGCTTGTGTATATATTATGGGCAATATCCAGCACTCCTTCACAAACTTTAAGTGCCAAAATAAAACATAATTGGCCGTCTGGAGTTGAGGCGTAATGGCACGCATTCATTTTAGGGATTGAAAAGTTTTCCTCCTGCATGGAAAGTGATTGCGCAATGTTTTGTGTTTGTTTATTTAACAGATGGCATTTGTTCTCTCGTCTTTCTAACCCTGTACCTCCTGCAGTATGCCAGACTTAAAATTCAGCAGCATATGTGGTACAGCAGGGGTGTTAGTCACGGTGCAATAGCCAAATCCCAAACAGGTTGTAAATGCTGGTCTGCTTTTCTAGTCTCTCTGTCTACATCCCCATTGCCCTGCTAAACCTGAGTTTTCAGTGTTCAGAGATTTGCTAGAGGCTGCACTGAGGGATGCTTACCTGTCAACCGTGAGGCAGAGTTGGTCACTGTAACACAGGAACTGTCAAAAAGCATCCAAAAGTATTAGACTCCGCTCGAGTTAAAGCTTACCTTGGCTCTTGACTATTCAGTGTATCGCACAAGCAGCTTGTTATTAAGAAAATATTATGACTGCTAACGTCAAAGCATGAAACGGTTAGTAGATTTTCACCACACTGCTATTTTCACTGCGCTTTAAACAAATCATGCATGCAAATAATTTCTCCATTTTTGTCCTGTGTACGGTGGCTGTTTGTCTACCTGCTACTCTACAGGTGAACATTCAATCCTGCACCTGCATGACTTTATCCAGTCCAAACACAGATGTCACTCAAGACTTTCTGTGAATGACACATGCTTTCTCATAATGTCAGTGGACGACAGAGAGCTACGTTGTCGGAGTCTGTTACCTTCTTTCAACTGTACGACTGCTCATTCAGCTCAGTTTGACACACATTATTGAAAAAACACATTACGGACTTCCCCTGCATTATGGATTGCTTACATTTTACATTTTTCTGTCAAATCAAACATCAGACAAGATTGTGAAAGATGAGTTTTGTTCCTGTTTCATACCAAGTCACAACATTTTAGCTGTGCAAACAGAATTATTTACTTTGACCGTGTTGTTTATTTCTTGAGTTATTTTGAATATAAATTAGCTCTCTTCAGTTGACCTCTTTTTAAGGTTTTTTTAGTTGACCATTTTATCAACTTTTATATTTATTTTATACTCAAAACTCAAATTCAAGGATAAAATAATCATAATTCAATGATTTAAAACGTGTTTCTATTCCTTGTGTTTTACCAGCTCGTAAACACACATAAAAATTTAACATAAGGTGATTGGAAGAGAGGAGTGATGAAAGACTTTTAAAGCCCGCAATCTCTGAAGAGCTGGTCCTCCACTGTAAGCCAGTGCAGGATTATGCCGTGTTCCATTTACGTCGGAAGTTGGCTGTTGGAACTCAGGAGTGACGTCACCGAATCTGCAGGACAGATTAAAAGTTT
Source organism: Tylochromis polylepis (assembly GCA_015107715.1). Lineage (NCBI taxonomy): Eukaryota > Metazoa > Chordata > Actinopteri > Cichliformes > Cichlidae > Tylochromis > Tylochromis polylepis. The sequence continues at coordinate 22,757 of VVHJ01005419.1, forward strand.
TGCAGTTTTACTACTGTTTACGTTCACCACTGCTATGTTGGATTGTTAACTGTGTTGGTGGGGCTGCTCCAACTTTCTGAGTGGGAAATCCGAGTTAGAGGACGTTCCAGATAAAAATTCAGATTGGGAATTTGGAAAACTGACTTCTGACTAAATCTGGAAAATACCATTAAAAACTGTGGAAGGGGTGTCAATTAAAACAGTATATCCCAAAGAAGTCTTGCAGACATCTACTGCATAAGAAATCAGTATAATATAAGTTTACCACTACAATACCACTTATGTTTGCATTGCAAAATAAGGTGCTTACAGCTTTCTGCATTGGCAAAAAACATTAATCACACATGGTCATACTTTAAGTATCATATTACTACAAAAACCTTAGTTTACAGACTTCCTTGTAGTTCATAGAGTTGGATTTTCTCTTTAGTATTGTATTAGTATTTCTCTTTAGTATTGTACTTTGTCGTGAATTGGCAATACATAAATAACACAGAAATTTAACAGATCTAAATCACTCAATATAAAATCACCTGAACGTACTTTGCTATATCGGGCTGTCAGAGTCAACGAGTGGCAGGGTGCCTTATTCCAGCAAAGGAATAATTTCAGAGATGCCTCAGCAGCATCCTCATGTACATCTCACCGCAACTGACTCACCGTAAGTACCATAGTAACCTATTTTGTGTGAATTTGTAAAAGGTATTTAAAATACCATTTCATAATATGTTTGCATAATTGTGATACAGCCTGAACCATAAAAAAATAAAATACCCAAGCAGACCCAGTCAGACTTGACCTCACACCTCAGGGTATTTGATATTTTGCTCACTTGGCCCTGAACCATGAAAATTGGATATACAGATGTTGGACTTTTATACTGTTTTATAATATCTATTAGCATTCTTATAAATGATCAGATTCTCAGATGCTGAAGGATTTGCGTGTTGGACATAAAACTGCATGGCAGTTACTTCTTGCGCTCCAGTGAAACTAATTGGGATTACCTCTCATTAGTATGTAAACAGGACTGTAGTGGGTCAAAACAATGAGACCCGATGGACTTCCACTCAAAATAATGCAGCCTTGAGTCTTTCCACTGACAGACATTCAGAGCGCAGGAGCTGTTAAAGCCAGACCACCAGCCTCCCTGCTGACTCCAGTCAGCAATCAACTGCATTGCGAGGCCACTAAGAGGTCAATACATGATCCAGACACTTATCAACCACCTCCCAATAGCCTCCAGACCATTAACATCTCCTTAAGTAAATTGTGTTTGGAAGTCACTAAGCATTCTTCCACCCCGACACGTTGCTGACCTCAGAAGGCATAGCTGATTTTCCCTCTCTCCCCCTCTTCACACCTCTTCTACCCTCCGTCCTCACCATCACACAGTGACTGATTTTAGTTGCAGCAGATTTCATCATGGGTTCGATATTCATATGTTCTATATTTATCAGTGTTTCTGGTAATGTTTTTTTTAACCTAATATAACTCTGTGTGTGTGTGTGTTTGTCACTGTGGCAAAATGTGGTCACAGAGAGAAGTACTATAGCAGGAAACAGTTTTAAGTACTTCTTACCCATCCTTAGAGAAATTTTGTCAGTGTGCCAGTGTCACAGCTTTGCAGTCACCAATCTTTTACAGGTATATGGTTGAGACTGAAATGAGGAGGTTGTGTTCAAAACTGGGTGTGGTCTGGCCGATGAATAATGTAATGATCAGTAATGTACTAACTGGTCACCTTTCTGGACGTCTTTCTGATATAGCTGGCTGTTTTTCATCTGCTATTGTTTACTTTGAGTGCCATATTTTATAAAACGCACACAAATGTGATATGAGGGAAGAAAAAAATAATCCCCACTACCCTCACCTACACGCCATTGCACACACACACCTTCACACATATGCACATACCTGGTTTTATTATCACCTTCTTCAACAAGGGACATGGCTTTTGTACTGCTGTATGGTATCATGCACCGCAGTGGAACTAAAAGACTGAATCAAGTGGTCCGATCCAGCTCTCCCTATGGGTTCGGCGCTACAGAGACGAGAGATTATAGTCGCACAATTCTTGTCCTTCAGAGGACCCCGGTATGACATTCCACCATACACATGCCATTCTTTTAACACATTCCCATCATGCAAAACGGGCCCACCACCATGATATTTTCACCACGGAGAAGAAAAAACGCATATAACTTCACGGCGCACTTGACACTAAAGCGCACCACATTTGCTGTGTATTAAAAAGGTTGCATACATGAGAGCAACGGGGAAAGGAAGATCCTATCATCCACAGAAGTGATTTTCAGTATGTGACTGTCTGGCATTCAAAATTGATGCCAGTCTGTTTTTATTCAGCTTTCTGTAGATCTGCAGGTGCTGTTGCCATGACGCCTTTAAATATTTCATGCTCCTCTGACTTTTATGCCCAGCCAATGATTTCAAGATATCGATTCATTTCACCAATCAAAACACCATGTCGTTGCCCTCACATATCGAGGCCCTGGCTCCTGATATGCTCCCCTCGTTTTTCTGCTTGATTAATCAATAAATGCCCCTGCAGTTTTGCCCAATTAGTTTCACACTCTTCCCATCGATTAAATGAGGAGGAAAAACATATTCCATTTTGATGCACATCAGAGAGAACTCAGACACCTCATCAGGTGGTATTGATCACAGCCAGTCGCCCTTACCAAGCTATGTGCCAATGACCTCCATCATTAGGCCCCACAGCTGCTGGCTTATGCACTCCAGACAAGTGGAGCAGTCATCAACCCCCACCGCATCACCACCATCACTATTTCCAACCACCCCCTTTCATCATCTTAGAGCTGTTCTCTCCCCGTTTCTGTACTCCCTCTGTTGCTTTATCACCTATCTTACCCTCCCACCCCCCCATTCTTTCTCTGCTCCCTTCCCTCCCCTCTTGTTTCTCTACGTTTCCTTCCCTTATTCATCCCCTCCTGTAATCAGATCACGGTGACCCCCTGCTGGTGTTAATGGAGGTGAGAATCAGCCCCGGGTGTCAGAATGCATCTCATCTTTCTGGTGCTCGCCTGCCAGTAATGAGGACGGGCATTGTCAAAACCCAGTGTCCCACTGTGTCAGACACAGATGAGGGCATAATGAGCAGTGTGTATAAATAAAGGCAAAAGAAAAAAAGATAGTTAAACTCTTGCCATGTTACACCACCTGTTATGATATGTGCAGAGCTTGTTTGTATGCAGCTGCGTTGTCTATTGCCTCACAACCTCCCCTTATCTACCTCAGATATATGATATGATTACAGTTGAATGCAAATGTTTTATATAGATAAACAGATATAAATCTATATAAATAGAGTATATAGATAAGTAAAAACAATTCTAACAGTGCTAAAAGTGCCACACAAACAGTTCTAGATAACCTCCTTTCTGTAGAGTGGAAATGCTTTTTGTGGCCAGCCAAAAGTCAGAAAAGAGATTCTGTCA
>VVHJ01005420.1:9649-20369 GCA_015107715.1 Tylochromis polylepis
GTTGGGGTGTGGGGGGGGGGGGGGGGTGGGGGGGGGGGGAGGGCGGGGGGGGGGGGGGGGGGAGGACAAAGGTGTACTGTGATGGAAGCAGAGGCTGCTTCTTTTATGTGTAACAGGTGGTGAAATTAACCTGTGTCTACATTAGTGCTCTCCTTTCAATTGCAAGATGCTAAATACAAAATGCAGATGCCTGAACTCATATCATTAAGACAATAAACAGTGGACCGAAGCCAGAAACCGTGTAATGCTTTTACAGATGGGATGAGAGCCTCTTGCTTCCCTCCTCTGCCCGGCAACAGCTGTGGATTTGTATGGTGCTTTGACTCAGGTATGGAGCCAATCTGAGGGCCAGAAGGGTTTTAACCCCAATCTTCTCCTCCCTCGTCTCACAGCCTGGCACATATGGGCCTCGCAGCTGCACTTCCCATTGATCTACCAGGGGATGCTGGGATAGCTGGCTGGAGGGAGATAGATTGGAGGGGAAATGGCTTAATTGTCCACACTCTCGCTGCTGGAATGCAAATAGCCCTCGCAACTGGCCTCCACTGCAAGGAGAGCCGAAAGTTGAGAAGCCAAGGTCCCACTTATTGTGGTGAGTGGGTAAAAACACATAATAAAAGCGAAGAATCACATCCACGCTACTTTCAGTCCTGGCTGTAAGAGCTGCATCAGACAGTAGATTTCCATTCTTCAAACTTTATGCTCTCTCTCCTTTGTTTTAGTCCAATACAGCAACATTTCATAATCTCTTCAGTGCCCCTGCCCCTCGTCACACAGAGCCCAAACAGACAGGCAGGTGAAGGGTCACGATGAGTCACAGAGAATTGGTGAGGGATGAAAAGAGTTAAATACTGGGGCATATGTATCCTGTCTGACTTTGATCTCTGCCTCAGGTAGCTCTTTCACAGCCATCAGTCTTAGCCAGGAGCTGATGGAAGGCTGCTCCCTGTGAGGACGGGCTTGCTCAGACTGAGACTGTCTCCTTGCCGTGACAGAGGAATGGCATGACATGTCAGGCATCTACACAAAGCTACAAGCAAACAAAACCCTCAGAGGATTTTTGTGTTTATCTTTCTACTTGATTTGATTGTGTTCTCCTTGTTAGATTTGTTTTCCTTTTTTTTTAAATTATCAAATTAAACCGGTGGTATAAGGATTCAGGGAGGGAGGGAGTGGAGAAGGCGTGTTTTGGTGAGGTTCAAAGATAAAATGAGCCAGTCTCGAAGGCTTTGATGTTTCTTGGCAGGCTTCAGGCGGCCACTGACAATCTGATGATCTAGGAGTGCAGGCCTTTTTTTTTTTTGAGACCGTGCCCCATCCTGGCCCCAGTCGTCTAGCCCTGCAGTTACAAACGCTTTAATGTGACAAGGTTAAACACCTGAAGTACTGCACCAAAATGTCACAGTGAAACCAAGGTCAGGGGAGCAACTTTAATCTTGGGATAGCTTTCTAGTCAAACAGTCTGCTCATTTATTTATGACAGTTTAAAGCATAAAGAGTCCTCTTCATTCGTCAATTTATTCTCAAGGAAAATCATCAGTGTCAAATCTGCTTTAATCAATATCTTCATATTGAGACTCAATCATCACACAGCTACTGAACTGAACTGAAGGGTGCCGCTTGCTTGTTGTGACAACCCTACGGAGAATTATCTCCAGATGTCCCTCTCAGCTCTGTTAAGATTTATAACCTTCTTAAACTCACTTTGTTGGTTTTCAGGCAACAAAATTTATTGTTTTGGTTCACTCCCACTGCTAGTAGTCTGCTTTTAAAAAAAAAACTTGCTGTATTCATATCAAGGATTTAGCAGCTACAGAATCAGGCACATCTTCCAGGAGCTGGTAGTTAGGATAGGAGGACAGGAAATTTGTCATTGTCAGGCTTATATTGCCTGACTCTGTGCTGAGTGCATTCTGTCATAGTGGCACCTTGGCATAATATGTTTGTCTGACTAATGAAGTCATGTGACCAACATTTTTTTTAAAAAAGAGCACATGATACTTCCAATACACATATCTTAATATCAATTTGCCAAGCGTTTCTCCGAGAGATGTTGTCATTTGATAGGCAGCCCAGTAGAGGCAGGGTGCTGCAGGGGCATTGTGTCTTGTTGTAGGTCACAATGGAACTTAACACTTGACAGAGCCAGGGCTTGTTGTCAGGAGCTAAACTTGATCCAGTCAAGTTGTTCCCAGTGAAGAGCTATAAAGAAAGGGCTTTGACCTCACGGCTGTGAAAGATCTATATGGGGCCAAATATTAATTCCCTTATTAAAGGATACTCACACATAATAGGCGATCTGCTGTAGGTGTTTCTGCTTTACTGGAAACTTGTTTTGACACTTAGTTTACATGATCCTTGTCAGAAATTCTCACAAGATCCTCGTTTATGGGAGATAAAGGTTACAGGTATGTATCTCAACCTGGAGCCGCTGCCCGTGTGACCCATTCTGCTGCTCAGACAGGCATCCCATCCTCCACAGTTTGTCATCCCCATCACCTCTGGCATTTCAAACCAGTGTTTGTCTTGCACACAGTTGCCCTGCAGACCACAAAAGGAGTTCAAGTTACCAGAGGGGCAGGTAATTTCAGATGGATAATCCTTGGACCTGGTAAACCGGTCTTTAACAGCACCTAGTGTCTAAACCTGGCAAGCCAGAGCCCTGTGTCATTGTATGTTGATCGGGTATGCATCTGTGATTCCCCCTAGGGAAATCATCGCCCAGTGTGTTTATCATTTCTACCTCCCATCGCCTCATCTGCTCTCGAGTGAGAGAAAAAGTGGGGTTTTTTTTATTGTAATGCTGTGCACATTTCAGTTTCTTACTTGTCTAAACATATGCCGCTTGTTAAACCTGTGGCCCTTTGTTGTGACTTTATGAGTGCTGTGAATCTTTTTATTGTTTAAGAAGAAGATTTATGGCCTGAAGATACTCTCTGTCAAAATCACTGTGGATAAAAAGTAATAATAAAAAAAAATACTGCTTGAATCTAGCGTCACGTGTCTTCAGAAATGTTGTAAAGGCCTGTGATGCCATCCCATCAGCCGTTTCTGACCTCAGTTAAACTCATGTGCCATGTCATCCACCCAGCCAGGCAGGATTCTCGCTCTTTCTCTGGAGCCGCTGCCACCCTACTGTCGCCCCCACTGATCCATGCCAGCTTCAAGCTTTTGTTGTTCTGCCTTGGTACTGGGGGCAAGATTTACAGTGGAAAAATATAGTATATTTTTTTCCCCCCATGTTGAGCTGGTGAGTCTGGAATGTGTGTTTGGGCAAGATTTTGCGAGGAGTGTGAAAAAACAACAGAGCTGTAAACACCGAGGGTAGACCCAGACTGACTTCTTTGTTCCAGATGTGGAGCAGGCAGGCACATAGTGTTACTGCAGCTCCATCTAAGCCTAGAGATGTAACTCTATACACTCCCACTGCCTGTCCATCAGCTGGGCTCTCACTGTATCCATGCCGACAGGTTAGTGCCTGCTGACACAGCGGCATTTTCATGGCGAGTAAAGTGTATGCACTGGTCATGGTATGCGCGCACAGTCAGAATAGTACCAACTACGTATTTTAAGCCGCCACTAAACCAGAGAAGAAGGTTAGAAGAAAAAAAAATCAGCAGTGCATAATTTACCCATATGACAAATGCAAATGAAGCCATTTAAGTCAGATGCCCCCATGTGCCATCCAGCTCGGGCTGCACTCGAATGGCTGATCCTGCATATTGCAGTTAACGGTTTCCAGAAGGATTTTTATTTATATCTTCTTCTTTTTTTTCGGAATTGCCTAGACATCTGTATTTAACCAGTCAGTTTAAAGTTTAAGTTTAACCGTGAGCGGCAGTGGGCGATGCTGCTGTCATCTGCTGTCTGGCAACAATTATGCCAATGATGAATTCAAAGCTCGAGTCCTGAAAACCAGGCACATTCCGGCATTTCCCATGCAATAATATTCACTTCGAGTCACTTTAGCTTTTAGATTTAATTGTACGTGTGTCTTTTTCCTCTGAGCTATCCAGGCTATCTACCCTTTTTCTCTATGTCCCGTGTATAGCCTCGATCCCCTTTTCGCTTTTCGTCTTTATTTTTGTGCCAGATTTTGACAAATAGCTCAATAAATTGGTCGGATTAAAATCTAAATTTTTTTTTCACTTATAATTTTACAAAAATGAGTCATATGAACAATAACTGCTATAATGATGTATATTTTTGGACCTTGGGCTATTTTAATCCGAATATTTCGCAAAGAATTCTTTAAAAAAAAAAAGATCGTTTCTCACCTCATTTGAATTATTTGAAGATATTTAGTAGTCATATTAGCATTTTTCTTTTTCCATTTTATTGTCTGCTAGCACACTGACCTATTTATTTATTTATTTATTGGCGCCAAAACTTGTTTTTGTTAGTAAAAAAATCAAAATGAAAACAGAATAAAAATTAATTAATTAAAATTGCAAATATAATACGACACGAACGTTTTCACAAAACTACCTCGTTAAACAAAACTTATTGAAAATTATATATTTACGAACGAAAAACATGTTGAAGTTAAGGAGGAAAGAAATATTTTTATTTGAATTTAAAACAAAAAAGTTAGTTGTAAGTTTTATTATTCGAGAATGAGGAGATGATTAAAAAAAGTATCATAAACTTGAAGTGGTGAGTCGTGAGCAGTTCTGTTGTGAATTATAAATAACATTTAAATTTACGAGAGATGGGGAGAAATATGAAACCGCAGTCAGTCTTCTCTGTGGTTCAAATGGCAAAATCAAATTACATGAGGAAATTGCGTGATGAAAAAAAATAATCCAATGAGCAGGTGTGTTTCATTTTTAGTCAGAGGAGCCAATGAGTACACATTAGATCTGTATGTGTCCGGCACAGGAATGATGCTGATTATGTGACACAGCTGAACTCTGTGGGCCCTCACAGGCTGCCAGCAAAGGCACGGCACTTAAGGAATGAGGAATAGGCCGGTGCAGATATGAGTGTTCATGTGTGATGACTTCGCCTGGAGGAGAGATTAAGGCTGTTCATCCTCAGCTCCGCTCTGGAACCTTCTCTCTTCTCTTCTTCTTTCGTTATTTTCTTTTTTCCTGAAGCAAAGAACAGTCAGGAAAATGTCAGGCCTATTGTCTGCACAGATGAAACACAGCCGCCTCGTTCGGACACATTCTTTTTTATTATTATTATTATTTTTACCAGCAAACCAGAAAGCTTTCTTCAGTCTTAACACCTAAAATATGAAAGCATGCACAGATGCGACATATATATTCCTGAATCTCTCAGATTCATTTAAGAAAATCCTGGGATGTTGTTTCTGATCCATTTCTAGTTGGATAATTGTGTCAAAACACACCTCGGCTTCAGAGCCATCACGCTGTGCCCTTAAATTGGACATGTGGGTCTTTATTCGGGTCTATTATGTGGTGAGCCGAGCCCGTGATAATAAATCCTTGCATCCTGCCTGCCTGCTCGGGGTGTGCGGGGGTCATGGACTGTCATTCTGTATCTGGGCCTCAGCTCTAGCAGCACAGGGCTACTTGTACAACATGACGTGCCACAGCGGGGAAGATCACAGCGGCCGCAGTTGCCTGGGAGTGTGTGTTTTTCTGGTGTGTACACAAAGAACACTGTCACTCTGCATTAGAGGCGTGTGATGGACAAACTCGTTCGGTTTGCGCGCGCGTGCATGTGTGTGTGTGAGAGAGAGAGCGAGAGAACACCTATGTCAAACACACCTCTGCAGATTTGACACCCATGCGCATTGTGCAGCAAAGTAAGACGCCAGTAAGTCTGGGCTACATTCAAGAGTGTGACTGTTTTTAACATCATCCCTGTGCGTGTATTAATAGAGTAACGACGAGGATCCATCTCTGCCCTATGACTGCAGGGCCCGCCTTTGTTCTTTACCGGTAATACAGGCATAATTAAAAGCCTTAAAGAGCCTCCTCACCTTGCTTTATCCCTTCTCTTAGCTCTGACACACATCCAGGTAGTACCTAAGACCAGAGCTGGGCATATACTTTGTATACAGGCCGCTATGTGCCTTCAAAGGTTTAAACTGAGACCGTGGGCTTGTGGTGCACGATGGTGTTTTAAGCCGTGAAAGCAACACCTGTTCCTAAAGTAACATCAGTTTCCTCCAACTCCAATCTCCCCACTGCTCCAATAACACCAATAATGTTGCAGTAAAACGCTAATAGACGTAATATTGCGTTCTCGCATTTCCCAGTGACCATTTCCATTTACAGCCCTTATGTGTGAAGTCAGAAATGTGTCGCCCATAATATGAAACTGGCCTCACTGCCGCTTTTTTTTTTCCTTCTTTTATTGTGACTGAAATTTGACTGTGATAATAATTTGTGGCTTTGTTCTGGCTGGCTGCATCCCTGAGGCCTGTGGGGAGATTTGGGAAGCAGTCCAGCCCCCAGCAGGCCTTTTAATGCCGCTGGATTCCCAGTAGTTTCAGGCAGGGTAGGGACATGACCAAAATGACGGGGTTGGACAGCAGCTCAGCACCACACTCAACCCACCAAACACTCTGTTTATAATTTCGCTGCAGCTTGTATGTGATTTATCTGAGATCTGTATCAAACTGTGCTGTAAAACATGGTTTTATTGAAAGCAAAAGCCTCGGTAGCCGCATTAGCTTTCTCGTAGTAGTGGGTTGACTCTGCAGCTCCAGACTGAAACAGGCATGCTTGAAAATATAGAAACAGAGTTATTACTCCTTTGTACTTGTTGCCACAGTTGTCTATCCATTTGCATCCACGTGCACATGCTGAGGTTTCCTGACCGAGCAGTTACAATTCTGCCCTCTTTTGGCAAGTTTCCCTTATTTTATAAACCTGTGTGTGGTGACAATATGAGTGACATGTGGGCTGACCTATTTTTCTTTGTTTCACAGAACAAAATAAATAAATGCCGGACTTTGTTATTCTTTGTCTTCTGTTTCTCCCTGTGGTTTCCAGGGTATGGAAATATTTGTCACATTCACACATCTGCAGTAGCCAAACACTTCTAAGACTAATAAATGACACACACTTACAAAAAAAATAAAATTTTGTGTCACTGAATCTCCGTGTATTCTTACCCGTATTTGCCTGCGTTTAAATTGACTGTAGATGCATTATACAAGTTAAAATACTGAAAATATAATATGATGATGAGCATTAAATGAACATAGAAAAATTGTGCTATACTTTAATTAATAAATAAAGCATGCTTTGTAAGCAGTTGAATATATACATGCATATCAACACCATTTATTAAGGTTTTTTTAAGTGTTTGTTGTAATATCAAAGAAGTGAATTTCCAAATATTAGAAAATGTTTCTCGATGATTTTAGAGTTAGTTCAGGGGTTGTTCGCAGTAAACTACTGTATTTTTTTTTCATTCTTTTTTTTGTCTGGCAGCACTGTGGATAATTGTCTTTGAGTACACTGCTGAAATTTAGAAATTAAACTATCTGTCCCGGATTCGATGCAGGAAGACTTTATTAGAAACTTGGAGAATTATTTCTGCACTACGAATATTCTTAAATTGCCTTAATTCCGATTATTAAGACCAGAAGAATAGTGCAGGAGCTTTGCAAAAGAAACTATTCCGAGTTTAATCTTGATCATTAGCGCCACATAAGAATGGGCAAAACTTAGGATGATGTTTTTCTGCTGGTTATTGAATTGTTTACACCCCCGAATGAGTCCGATTCGTTCTGTAAATGAGCATAGGGCACATGGCACGACACAAACATATATTATTAAGTAAATAAAGTCAAATAAATGTAGTTTGGCTCTCTCTCTCTCTCTCTCTCTTTCAGATTCTCCAAATGAGATTATTGTCGTTTGAGTTATTGTTTATTTTACTTAATGAAGAAAGGAATAAATAGTAATTATATTTATTTGCTAATCTATGGAAGGAGGTGCGTCTGGGCTGCAGAGCTGCATCCTGTATAGGCCTATCATATGTTAATGAAGTTAATGGCGGAGCTTCAGTGACAGCCGGCTGCCGAAGACCAATCAGAGAGCTCGCAGATGGAAGCCAGTGTGAGTTTGAGGTTCTGCAGGCAGGAGGTGTTTGAAAAACCATGTGAGCTCTGTTCGTGATGTAAAGACGGATCCTTTCGCTTTTATTTGATTTTTTTTTGGACTCCCCGACAGTTGTGAGCATGCACCTCGCAACTTGTAACCACAGGGGGCTCTTTTCTCGTCGATGATGCGTTGGATTTACGCGTGGATTTCTTCCAGGCTGTCCGACAGAACTCATGAAACCCTCTTCAGAGCGACGGTTTGTGGACTTGCGCATTAGCTAATGATGTCTGTGGGTTTTATGCCTGACAGTTTGAATGGCTCAGATCCCTCCAAGTCGGCCTTTCTAGAATTCGGCCACGGACACTCGACGCACCAGCAGCACTCCTCCGGACTCTCTCACGTTTATCCGGTTCACGGCTTGCACGCTGGTGGCCATTCCCAGCACGAAAGCCCTTTTCCTGGTACCGCGTCCTATGGCCGCTCTCTGGGCTACGCCTACCCAGGCACGGTGAACACTCATCCCCAGTCCGCTTACATGCACTACCAACACAGCAATCACAGCAACAGCAGCAGTGTGGCTCACAGCAGATTAGAGCACACAGGTACGTGAGAAAGTCACTGAACTGTTGTATATCATTAACGGCCATAAAACTGATATGCCTTTGCACTTAAGCCTAACTGCGCACATGGCTCGCATTTTACCTGCGAGGGAGAGAGAAAATACGCATTTCGATGTTTAGTGAGTTGATAAAAATAAAATATTTTTCTTCGTAAAGATTTACTAAAAACCACATTTTAGTGTAGGCAAACCGCCAAGAGGCATATTCACATTTTTTAATTATTATAAATGTAGAAATGAGTAAGGATTAAGTCTCGGAAGGATGTTCTTCTTTGCCTTGTTATATAAGAAAGACATGCAGTCGCATTAATTTTCCTGAACATAATATTCTGTGAGTATGGTCTGGGCCTACCACAGGAATCCCTATTGTTAATGCACATTAACTCAGGGGTGCCGGAATAAAACCGTCCTTTCATCCTTGTGTGTGTGATCATTTGCTGCGTGTGTTGTTGGCATTAAGGCCTTCTGATCCAGAAAGCTTAGAGGTGTAAGCATTGCCACGTGAGGCTCGCACTAAAATGTTCCGTCCAGATTAAGGTAGAATTTGGGAGCATTAGATTAATATCTGACGCTCAAATATCATTTGGGGAGGGTTTCAGGCCATGGCGTTTTGTGTTGGCGTACAGGGCCTATCAGATGCAGTATCCGGGGACTACAATTTGTTTGCATTAAGGCTGTAAAACCGAACTACTCCTCTGGTGCTTTCGTGTTGTTTGAAACTGTGCGTTTTGCTCAGAGAACACGTTCAAAGCTTGTCCAAATGGGACTTTTACTCTTTGGTTTGACGCACATCTTGAAAACTCATATAAATCAGACGTCTTCTTCTGCTCAAACTGTGCTCTGTGTTTCATCTTCAAGACCACGACAAGTCCGCTGTGATTGAAAACAGAGACATTCGTCTAAATGGCAAAGGGAAGAAAATTCGCAAGCCTCGGACCATCTACTCCAGTCTGCAGCTGCAGGCTCTTCACCAGCGCTTCCAGCAGACGCAGTATCTGGCCTTACCGGAGCGCGCAGACCTTGCGGCCAAGTTGGGGCTCACACAAACTCAGGTAGGCCTTAAACGCATTACTTTGTGAGGCTCTATAGCGCTTATCCACTATATTAACTAATAACCGGGTTATTTAGGAGGATGCAGTGGAAGCTAGAAATCGTCAATGTGTTAAGGTTAAAATACCTCCCTTGCAATATTTGCCATTCCCTGTATAGACTAATAATTTATATACAACATTTTTGAATCAGTGTGATTTATAGTAGACTGAATAAAATATATGTATCAGTGAAAGAGGATAGTGTTGGATATTATTGAAAAGGAAACCTCTTACTTGCGGCATTATCGAGGATCACAGCAAATTCATACCCCTATCCCTTAATGCATCCCTTATTTACTTAATTTCTGGCTGTATCTCTTTTGTCAGTTGCAGTCCTTGAAGTGGTCTTTGTGATCAGAGTATGACTGCAGTCGGAACAAAATTACCAAAGGAGGAAAAATATGTGCAAAAGCAATGGTTGGCAGATGTTTTCAAAACGTTTTGGAGTAGTTTATTATAGAGCATTAAACCAGCCCCCAACAACGAGAAATGCGTGTATTTATTCATTTTTACGTACTTTTTTACGGTACAGTTATACATCTTTCACGTAGGCCACACGAGCACACATGCACACGCATCATAATAATTACACGTGCTCGCGCGTTTTGAAGACAAACAGGTGCACTTGTCAACTGATCCCCTTCGGATGGGACAAAAATGGGACCTTTGAATCACTTTTTTTTGTTTGTTTCCGTTAAGTTCTGAAGTTAAATGATTAAGTCGTCAGAGTTTTAAAGTAGAAGATAAACAATAATATGAAATCCACCCTGTCATCTCAGCCGCCTCCTGCACTTTATTCTTAATCCCTGAACACTTCTCCCGACAATTATCTCCCAGTTGTTCTGCCATTCGTGCGCTGTTGCTGCTGTTGTTGTTGCTTAGATATCCAGCGGGCTCTTTGGTGCTTTTTAAATAAAATAAAAAAAATATTCACACCATTGTTCGCGGGCATAAAAATAGCCACCATGAACTGAACCCAC
>VVHJ01005425.1:10849-25099 GCA_015107715.1 Tylochromis polylepis
AAATTTGCAATAAAAAAAAAAAAAAAAAAAAAACCCACAAAAAACTGAGGGAAGACTCACAATGGTGTTAAACTTTTATAATTGAAATCTGGGCAATGGGTACAGTGCAAAAATCTTGAGCCACCCTTCATTTCTTTATATTTTGCTTCCAAGGAACCAGACCTTCTTGTAAATTTTAAAGGACTTTCACATTTTCTCTTTCGACATTGAGTACTTTGTCACTCATTTTCAGTCCAGAAATGATTTTTTTTAATTGTATTATTTATTTATTTTTTGGATTCAATTCAGTTCAGGCAGTGTTTGACTAGCATCTTGTCACAAAAACACATCATTTGTTTCGCTTTCTTTAGTTGCATCAATGAAAAATGCCAAACATAAAACATGGGCATAAATTAGTATTTTTGCACCAACAAGGTGATTCTTCAAGAACTATTAGCTGAAAACTCAGCAGTGCAGCCTTTAAAAAATCGAGGAAACGGAACAAGTAGAGGTCAAAAGAAGAAGTAGCCAGCCAAAATACTATCTACAGCAGATGAACAGTTTCTGAAAGTCATGTCCTTAATAAACAGAAAAAAAAATCCAACAAAGACCTGACATAGGACCTGAGAGATGCATCTGTCCCTTCAGTTGATTCATCTACTGTTTGCTGACATCTAAGAAATCAGAAATGGTCTAAATGGCAGTGTGACTTTCAAGAAACCATTCCTAAATAAGGGAAACAACGAGAAAAGGCTGCAATATGCCAAAATACACAAAAATCAGTGGTAACAACACAGTGTCATGGTTTGGGGCTGTATTTCTTTCTTTTTAACTTATTTTTATAGAAAGGATTTCTATTTTATATATATATATTCATATTTATATTTTTATATAGTGTCTGTAACAAAACCATTTCACCCCTGAGATTAATAAAGTATTCTGATTCTACTTCATGAGAAATGCAATCAGAATCTGACATGCAATCCAACATGTAACATGCAATACCACCTGATTGGCGTAATTTTTCAGACTGGCACTAATCACAACCACACTGTCAATGCAGTAAAAACATACCTGGATAGAACAGCACTCAACAGAACACTATCAGTCATGATTTGGTCACACTGGACGTTATCGAAGCAGTGTGGGATCATCTTGACAGAGAGTTGAACTAAAGGCAGCTAAGATCCAAAGACGAGACTGGAGAACTGTTCCTGAAGACTACTTAAAGAACCTATAAGAAAGCTTGTCTAAACGAGTTCAGGTTGTGTTGTAGAATAAAGTCAATAAAAATACTGAACTTCAAAACCCTGTAGAATTGTACAAATTCTACTTTTGCCTTATATATATAGTATTTTTATGTATGTTTCAATATATCGCTAAACCTACATCGCAAGAAAAAAGGGATGGCTCAAGATTTTTGCACTGCACAGCAGATGATAAGGGATAGGATGAGGAAAAAAAATATTAACAGGCAAACATGTAGACAAATATAATTAAACCCAGTGCCAAGCTGACAATTTTGGAATTACAGAGACTTCAATCGGGTGTTACAATAAAAAAAAATATATCAGATAATCACCAAAATTAATAAATGTTCTTTGCGATATAGGTTTTTTTTGCGATATTTTTTAAAGGTATGGTCATTTATAGAGAAAATGTCAGAAAGTTCACTGAGATCCTAAACATGAAAAACCTGCAAAATATCAGGGACAGCTCTCTGATAAGTTACAGTATAACATACTTCAGTCTGTTTTCCTGCTGTATTTTAACAGATATGGAGGGCAGTAAAATGTATTTGTATAGCACTTTTTTTTTTTATGCAATTCAGAGTACTTCAAATATACATAGAAAGACATTAAGGTCTCCAAACACTGATTGTTTCTTTTTAAATCTATATCACATGGGAGATCACAAATTTAATGATGCCGGTAGGGCTTCTACTCATCTACCCTGTCAGTACATTAAAGCATCTGATGAGAGGTTGTCAGCTACTTGCTTTGCTAGCTTTTGTTGTAGCTATGGAGTCTGTGTTTGCAGTAATTGTCACTGCCTTAAAATGATCAAGCTTGATCTGCTTCACTATGAAGGCACTGACAAATGGTACAAATCTCTGCAGTGAATGATTCATCTTTTTCAACCCAAGTTAAAAGGTATTTCACTGGGAAAAAAAAAGGAGCTGCCAGTATTTTTCGCTCAGTAGTTCACAGCACTCACATATGCACTCCACACAACTCTCTGAAGTGGCGTCTAATCTGATTGGTCAGGGGAGGCATGATAGAGAGAAGAGAGGGCTAATGGCAGGATAGAGAGGCAAAGATAACAAGCTTATCACAGTGTGGAAAATAAAAAAATAAAAAAAAACTGGGAAAACTTGTTTTGAAGGCAATGTCAAACAAAACACTGACTGGTCTGCTGGCTTGTCAGTGTAATTTTCTCACGCACATTGCAACAGGTGAGCTTTATCAATTGTCATTAATTAATTAATAAATGGATAATTTAGATCTCTTTGACTGTAGGATTTTTGGCTAACGTTTTCTTAAATGTTTAGTTCCATTCAGATTGCATTGAGGACACCAGTCACTGGCAGAACAACAACAAATGTAATACAAAATAGAAAAGTGAAAATTAAGGAGATAAAATAAGTGCAACTGTTTCCATATGTGACCCCACTATATGAAAAAAAAAAACCCACTATCAGGCTACTTTGAAAAGCTATGTTTAACCTTGACCCAATCGTGGTCACCATATAACAGCTAAATACAATCAACAGCCGATTAGAGTGTTAAGCAACTGTGACCTTCAAGATGTCCAGTGTAATGTGATAAAATGAGTTATAAACCCGTATGTAAACAAAGAAAATTTCCTTACATCTATAACAGATGACAATAAACAAGAATAGGATAGCAATTAAAACACAATGACCATGGAAACATGGGCACCGTCAGATGGAATCTACTCTGGTTAAGTGTATATTGTGGGCCAATTACGTCCACAGTAGTCATTTAATATATATATTAGTTTCCGGCAAACAACTAAGTGGCGGTTTACGCCACAACATAATTGCCGGGTAAATCTCCAACATAATTATAAAGAGCAAAATACATTATGTTATGTAACACTATGACAGTGACATCATCGCTCACAATAAGAAGGCTTGATAAGTACTCTAATAATAGTAACAACAGCCTAAGTAATATTAATGTCTATTTTCCTTTGAAAAGGGCAAAAGGCCACTGATTTAAGACGGCATGGCTATGCTGTGTCCCAGAACAAATGCATATCAACACATGCGCATTCACACGCGCAGATATAGATGTATTGTGCCCTTTCATGTCTGTGAATGGCCACATCTGTGTGCGAGAGAGTGTCAGAGACAGAGAGGGCTGTCTGCTGGTCATTGGCCCCATGCCTATCAGTTTGCAGTGATCAGTCTTGCCTGGCTGTCGTCTGCTCGCTGCCAGCTGTCAAAGGGCTTGCTCTGGGCATGCCCACTGATGAGAGGCTGCAGCCATGCTCTAGAATCAATCCAGCACTCTAATAGGTCACGAATGGCTGCACAGTGCTTGCCAATAGCTTTGGACTAGAGAATGAGTAGAGGAGGGAGTGGAAAGAGATAGAGCAAAGAGAACAGGGATGGATAGGTACTTCAAACATATATATTTTTTTAATCATCAGTGTTATTTTTTTCTTTTCTTTTTTTCAACAAGGTTTACTGCCCACTGTTACAAAACAAAGGGGTGGTAATTGACATGCCACTAATTTGCCTCTGCCAGCTAAGGCTTGTGACTCCTTTGTAGTGATGGCCAAGTTTTAGTGAAATCAGAACACACTAACATAAATCTGTCTCTCTCTCGCTCGCTCTGTTTCTCTCCACAGCTCATTACAGTTACCCACTTTTAGACCCAAGTATAAGTAAATGTGTACACACTTAATGGAATTCCCTAAGTGGACAGGCAGAACAGAAGGAGACGGATTTTCATGGAGGAGTGTACATTTTATTTTTTGGATGCCAAGCAGTTGGTGCTCAGCAAATGTTTCAGTTTGCAAAGCGACTTCTGGGCCATTGGTGCACACAGAAAAATATTTGATACAAATGCTCTCTAATTAATCAAATTCAAACTGCCTGTCCTACTGTTAAATCATCTACTGTAAGGGAACAGGGAAAGCAGATAGGCAAAAAGAAATTAATTCTGTCTTCCCAATGTTGTTTGGCTTTGAGGCACAGAGGAATAAACAGTGTATTTTTTATTACTTTGAAGATATCACTCCACAGCTGTAAAATATCTAATTGGAAACTTGAAAAGAAATATATTTGATAAATTTAAGTCAAGTGAACGACTTAAGAGGAGTTCTGCCTCCCTCTCTCTCTCTCTCTGGGTCTCTCTCTCTTGCTCTAAATACACACACACACACACACACACGTAACAAAAGACATACATTTCCTTTCAGTAATGGCAAAGACATCATTTCTTGAAGAAGTTAAGTTGTTAATTTAATAATGTGATGCTTCTCATTTTAAGTAACATTTGACAAAAGGCATATTTAGGATTAATTTTTAAGGGTTTTATTATTTTATCAGTGTTTTAGATCAATTCATTACAGATGGCAATGTTAAAATAAACTAATAAACAAAGGGAAGAACACATAACAGCTAACACATCTAAAAATGTCATTATTACAGAAGAACAGCATTAGCTGCACTTAAATAAAGACCGTATTTATAGTTTTCATATGACACCCACCTGCGGTCCACTGCTCTCCAGCCATCCTTCGAAGGTCTTCGGGTTTAACTTGCTGTGCTATCGGATGTAGTAACCAGCATTTATTTCCAGCTGCCAGAAAGGGTGTAGAGTATGGCAACAACATGTGAACAATTCTCCTAACACTGCCTTACAGGCCAAATATCACCAATCCCTTCTTCTCCAGAGCAACCCAGGCTCTCAGTGGCAGCACATTTAAAGTGTATGAGTGATTTACCTGACACTGGAATAATACTCAGTCAACTTTACTGTTGATGAACAATTTCTTGTTCTTCATCTCGCACGTTCTGTTATTTACCCATCCGGATTGAAAATACATGTAGCTGTCCATACTTTGAAAGCTTTCATCCTGGCAGCAGTTTAAGGTGATTCTATACAAGATAAATGTAGATGCCACTGAACTGGGGTTCTGGGAGAGACATCGTCACTTTCAGAGATTTAATTACAACTGCAGAATAACTGCACAACTCCCCAGAATTTGTAGTTTCTCTTCATATCTTTGTTTTTCATCCATGATCCAAGTAGACTTGGCTTGAGACAGGAGAAGAAAAAAAAGACTGCACTTTTGTCTTGCAGTACTACAGTATTGCAGGACGAATGTTTTAGCAAGTGACTGAAAACTATGAATAGAGTGATCACTGTGAAACAGACTGAACAGCTGATTCCCTGCAATTTAACATTGACATCACAGGTGGCGACAAAAATGTACATTTGAATAATTTTTATAACAGAATAATTATTCTGCTCCACCTCAGTCTGCAGCTCTTCGCATTCTCACCTCTCCTGCTCAGGCCTGAAAATGATGAGGCTGTTCTGCTCTGGATTTCACTCTTTATTTGCTCGGATTAGTTCTCCACACTCTAGACACGTCATTCAGTTACAGCTCCCCTGCTGCTTTGCACAGCCAGCAACCCGTCTAGTTTTCCAGACATACCACCCACTCTGACCTGCTCTGCTCCCGCTCAAAAACCCATCCTCAGCCTGGCAGTAATTATTTATCTTTTATCTAGCTACACTCCCTTATATATTTATTCACCTATTATTTTGTTACCTGGTGAAGATCAGGCTCTGGCTGCTGGGTTGGGGTCAGCAAACGCTCAGCTATCTTTCTTGGCTAGCTTTTCATTAGCATGTTGTCAGTGCAGATGCTTGCAGAGAGCCGAAGTTCTGTTAGCAGCATAATGCAGTTGTTTCCGTCTTGGACACAGCTACACTTTACCATCGTGCTCTTGTCCTTTTGTGCAGTAAAAGTAATGTCCATATCGTCAATTCTGAAGAGCTGTCTCCACCCTTTTCCCCCTCCCATGCAGGAAATGAAATCAGCTGATTTTATTTCAAGTGCACAGAAAAAAAAAAAGTGTTTTTAAAATTTTTTTTCTTTCCTTCTGCCTGGCGTGCAGACAAATGAAGAATCATTGTAACAAAAGAAACAACTATAACGTAATTAAATAATTTAGTACAGAAAAGTGTTGCATTACTGCATTGCTGGAAAATATACTCTGATTACAGTAATCCATTACTTTTTTTTTTTAAAAAAAGCAAAAAAACTGTCTTTAGGCTGTATTTTCAGAGTCCTAGTTTTAAATCTGTCTCTTACAACTGTCTCCTCTGACATGTTTTGCAATGAATAAAGTATGAAAAGTGAATTGAACAAATGAATAATTAAAAGTAACTATTTAGACATAATTTGCAAAAATAATGAACAATAAACAGTGTCAAGTATGTGCTTCTTGAGTAACAAATGCCTCTGTGGATTAGGCATTTGGTTATTTTCAGTGTTCAGATGGAAAATAGGACTGTGTTAAAAGCCCTAGAGACACACATTGCTGCTGGTGTGTTGCTACAGGTGGCAGTGTGAAAAATTAAATAAGAGCCCAGCTAGTGCACAACAATTTATGCCTCTTGCCAGAAGTTCTATCTTCAGGTAAGGTAAACAGCGAGGTATACTGCAATGTAAACAGTATGATTAGCTTAGGGCTATACTCATCACATTGCAAGGTAATCTCCTTGCAATTTGCCTTTTCCATGATCAGTACAGTGTGTTTTTAGATGACGCTAAATTGCATTTAGTAGTAAGTTTATTGGCTGAGTGAAAATTCACTCTTGCCTTGCCAGACCTTGCACCTGAGGTCATGGTGGATGAGCAGGACATTGTTCTTATATATATATATATATATATATATATATATATATATTAACCTCAGGGTTTTTTGCATATCTTCTGGAAAACAAAAACTCCAGACAGATAAGGTAATATGTTCCAGTAATATGAAGATACCTGTAAGTTGGAACTTGCTCTTTATCAGGCCTGTGGCTAGAGTGGAAAAAACTCTGTCATCCCCAGTGCCAGGCAGCAGGGAATGGTCATTATCTTCAGGAACAAGTGGTGGATTTTAGAGAGGGATACATGGCAGACCCAGAAAAGCTTGATCACATTCTGTATCACTGCTGTCTGAGCAAAGCTCCATCTGAAAAGAGTGCTGGAAAATAGGCCTATTGCTGCCAGCAACCACACTCCCACTGTTAGTGGACGCAGGCAGCCGTGTGTGTAGTGCCAAGGCACACTGTGCACCATTGGTGTTGGTCTAACAAACTAAAAGGTCCAGGCTTGTGTATTTGTGATGAGAAACAAAGTTATCCGTGACTGCTAAATTATTTCACCGGAGTTCAGTGTTATGCAAAGTGCTGAAAGACTACTGGGGTCAGAGAAGGCCTTGTGTTCTCTGCATATTTAATACAATTTATTTTCAGCTATGAGTTTGACTTCCAACAGTTTTGAAAACCAGTAAAAAAATTATTGTGCTGAATTCTGTTTCATAACGATTCACTCATTTGGTCTGGAATTGTAATTCCAGTACACCCCTTTCCTTTACCACAGTATACCGCCACTCCTGCCTAACAGTTCAGACTCACCAAGCTAAACTAAACTCACCGCTTGACAGTGACGGGTTTAGTTTAGTTTAGATTGATGTACTGAAAATGCTTGATGAGCAAAAAAAGCCCTAAAATGAGTTGTGGAAATGGTTTGGTGGTAAGGTGCCAGACTAGTTATAACAATTGCAATACATGATGTTTTTAGTCAGTGTGCATTTATGTTAAATAACTCTAATTTGAATGTTGACAGTAATAACCCTGTTTATGATTTTTGCCATCTAAATGACCCTAGCATTCATTTCCTGCCTCTGTGAGCTGTTGCTAAGCTTATCATTGACAAGCCAATCAGTTTATAAATAAGATGGTAATAGGATCCATTGCTGGATAAACAACAGCACAAAATTTCCAACAAAACAGTCAGAGTAACAAACCTGGAACATGTTTTTAAAAGACATGGGTGTTCTGCTAAATCATGTAGGATCACATGATGGAACAGTAGGGTCCTTTACTTTTTAGTTTTAGTTTCAAAACACCCAGCTACCACAGGCTAATACGTAGCACTGTTCTGGTCTTAATAAACTTGAGGAAAAATTGCCAGATGGATTTGCTCCACATGGTCAATGTGTTTTGAGTGAATGCATGTAGAGCATCTTCTGGGCAACAATAGATAGGTGGTTTGTGCAGTGATGAACAGCGTTTCTCATTCCTTCCGAGCATAGAAAGAATCACTGGCTGGCTGATGGCTTCTAAAAGTGCTTGCCCTTTCCTAAAAAAGTTTCCAAGGACATCTCCCAGATGGATCTGTTTAACAAACCATCTGTCACTTAGGTTGTTAAACTCTGCTGTTTCAGCTACCTGGGGAAGGTTACCAGTAGCTACTGAGGAAAATGAATCTGCTATCATCATTCTGTTTTGGTTGAGCAATCAAGCCTTAATTTTTCAGAATGTGACAACCAAAGGTTAAATAAGAAAAAACTTGCCTGTAGCCAGTTTAGCCTCTCAGTAGATTGCCATAGAATTTATAGATATAGATAAACATGCTACCTGATCATTAGTTTTGCATGCCAAAAGACAAAACCATTTAGTTTCTAATTTCATTGTAAACCTGTGGAAATGTGCTGCTTTCAAAATCCTTAACATTAATGTGCAATACTTGAACATTTAGTCATAAAATAAGCACGTGTTATATGTATTTGCTATATGATTACTTACCTTAGAGTAGCACATCAGTCCCTGCATCACACAACTGTAATAATGATAATCTTTGTACATTTTCAAAATTGTATATTTTGAAATCAGTGTACAGTTTTTCTATTAACACTCACTGTGCTGAAGTTAATAAAGAGATCTGAGCCGTTTAAGTTACTCGTGAACTGTTTCCTCTGGAGATTGGACACCCCCAGAGCAGTTGGTTTCCAATACCACGGACATTTCCTTGACCAACAGTCTGAGAAGGAATTATTTCCGGATGCTCCAAGCTTGCTACCGGGCAGCAGGAGAGCGCGATTAGAAATTCCTTCTAAGCCAGCAGAAATAGGTTAAACCACCTGCTGGCCTTAGGAGCTTTTCTTCGGCTGGTGTTGCAATCTTCTTTCTTAAGGTTGTAAGGCCAGAGACATAGTAAATGTTATTGTTTCTTCTCTTTTTGGTCCTTTTGTTCAGAATGTTTCAAAGAGGCCATAAATCACACCCACAGCCACACAACACACTCTTTTTCATTTCCTCTTATATTCTCGACCCATTTAATTTTTTCATGTCTTCCTTTCTGTCTCCTGTAGAACCCTGCCTTTACCCTCTCGGTCTCTGCTCTGTCAACTCTGCCTTTCTGTCAGCCTGTGTGCATGTTTCACAGCAGCCAAGGACCATGTCTGTTACCCCCTCCTACTCTCCAATGTTTGTCTGAAGTATTAGGGGGTGTTGCCTCATTGGATAGAATTAATTGATTAATACTTTTATCCAATTAGTGTTCCCTCATGCAATTAATCAGCTGGCTGCGGTTAGGTCCGCTCCATCAGCTGGATGAAAGGCAGACAGATGCTTTGGGTTTGCTGTGTGATGAACAGTGACCTTTCTTGCTTGTGTTCCCTTTCTCTCACTCCCCCCTCTCTCTTTTTCTTACTCTCTCTCTCTTTCCTTCCTATTTTCCACTTGTCTGGTTTCCTGTCTTTCTATCCTGTTTTCACCATTCTCCAGCAAATTGTGAGAATTCTTGCTGAACACAAGAATTACTAATAGAAAAATGTTTATTGCAGATAATCCTAACAAAACCAAAACACTTATGGGTTTTGTAGTTCAGAAACACAGAGTTAAACAAAGATAAATTGAACAAAAAAGTGGTGCTCTTTATTGTTTATTAGTACATTGATGCACACTGAATACATTGTGTCACATTTAATTTTGATTGTAAAGAGCTATGAAAAATTGATATCAATAACCTACAACAGGTTACGTAAAGGAAAAAAAATAAATACGACTAAAATAATAATAATAATAATTTTGCTGGTCAGTCAATCCTCAAATCTATCAAATAGAAACTATTTCCATACTGAGGCCAAATTTTAGCTATGACAACAGTGTCTTTTCTGTTTTACAGGTTCCCTCTATTCCTGCCTTCAATCCATGATGGAGCTGTCATAATGGCTGAAAAAACACTGTAGGACCTTTTGAAGAATGAACTTTCCAAACCAATGGATTGTTTTGAAGGGCAATGCTGTCAGAGACCAAACATTATCACCAACAGTAAAGTCCTTTGGCCTTTCGTCAGTTCAAGGTTTCTGCTTCAGAAGGTAAAGCCAGCTGTGACTTTTCTAGGAGCTGAACTACTGAAGAGTTTTCTCTTCAGCAAAGTTTAATCAAGTCATTTTTGGACAGCTTAGTATCAAACCACCTGAAACACACACCAGCTACTGGAGGTGACATGGCTAGAAGTGAAAATGGAAGCACTGCAAGCAGTAATCGATATGAAGTCAAAAATGGATGGAAGCTATCACTCTCACTCTTCATAGGCATGCTTTTCAGTGTCATTTTATACTTGCCCCCCCCCCAATTCCTTCAATGATCAGTGAGCCTGTCTAGCAAAGCCTGTTTTTGTTGCTTTCAGAAACCTTGAATAACATTTTCCAAAGTCAGTTTGTATGACTACTTTGGGTCATATAGGACAAAATATTAAGAAAAACAAACAATAAAAAGGAATCCTATGAGTAAACACTACGAAGAATCAGAATTACTGACCATGTTACAGTGCAAACCGTGACTCTGCAGGTGGTACAACTCCCATATGCTCTCTGCCCTGCCCTGTATTTGGCAGAAAACTTCAGATTGATTTGTGATCCCATGGATTAACTTTCAAGCTCTTTCACAAAGACCTTTAAGTGTGTCCTTTTGGAGTTTCATTTCAGATAAAACTATAACAGAAAACCTTCTCTCATGTGCATGTATCTTTTACATTACATGTAGACACAGGAAGGATTTCTTTTCTTTCTTTTTCTTTTTTTTTTTTTTTTTAATCAAAATGGCTCCTTCATGGACATCAGGCGTTTGGACACTATTGGCAGCACTAACTCTACTTAGCTGCAATATTTTTACCTGGTGTGAAGCCTCAAGGACTAGTGGCACAACAACTTCAGGCGGAAGAGAACAAGAACGAGAACAAGAACCCTCATCGCTTGAACGTGTAAAGAGAGGATGGGTGTGGAACCAGTTCTTTGTCGTGGAGGAGTATACAGGAACAGAGCCTCTATATGTAGGAAAGGTAAGAAATTATGACTCGTTACATAAATATATGAAAAACTTCATGAACAAGTGTCAATTCCTTGAACTGTTGATAGTGAAAAGAAAAGAATGTCTCAGCATGCAGTTAATATTTGGGTAAAACATTTCAGGTAAAAAAAAAAAAAAGTCTGTTACTCTGGATAATGTTCAAGAAGGTTTTAGTGAGGTGCTATGAAGGGAGATTAATAAATTGGCACGCTATGTTGAGGTTAAAGTCAGAGTTTTCAGTTTCATAAAGGTAGCTCTCTTTTTACTTGGCTAAATCACCATGGTAACATATGCTATATGCAACCAATTCAAGCAAGCACACAATTTTCATGGTTTGTTTCATTTGAAATAAGCTGTAAGTGTAATATAGATTCTCTGCTTAAGGAAGATGTATTACATATGCAACTTTGAACCATACCTTACTAAAACAACTGAATGAAGCCCAGCTGTAAAGTTAGCAACTTTGTAAAGAAACTTTGTAAATGGCCGAAACTGCTGTCTCGCTGGAACTGCAGCTAACAGAACTCAGAAAAATCAAAATCAGATAAGTTCTATTTATAAGATATAGTCATTTTCAACAAATAAAATGCATTATGTATTGAACTTTTTACAAACTAAACTCGTCTTCTTATCTCCTTTATTAGGCTGGGCGGTGAGAGAATGTCAGACCTGAACACGCTGATTAACAGTTAACTAATTTAAACGTTTAAAGTTTAGAGACTGAACATGCAGGTGTCATGTTAAGAAAAA
This sequence comes from Tylochromis polylepis, assembly GCA_015107715.1. Lineage (NCBI taxonomy): Eukaryota > Metazoa > Chordata > Actinopteri > Cichliformes > Cichlidae > Tylochromis > Tylochromis polylepis. The sequence goes on from VVHJ01005425.1 coordinate 22,975, forward strand.
AAAATTCACAAGATTAAAGATCTTCTGCAGGAATACTCTCTTATCTTATTTTGGATCACCAGTGCTGCATTTTACTGTTGTACTTTCTATACTCTTTAGTGAACTTTATCACCTGTTCTTATGATAATGTTATGAGTATCTGCAGTTGGTGACACTCATAACTTTTAGTGCTGAAGAAAAGTCAAATGATGCGTCAAATGCCCCCTTTTTTGTGAGTTTACATAGAAAGTGATGCTCACTGTCCCTCTTCCCCTCTCCTTTTTTTGAGCTTCTCTTATCTACGTCTTTCCCTTTCCTATCCCCCAGTCATGTCTGTTGCGATTGTAATAACTTAAAAGTTAAAATAAATAAATAAATAATAAAGATCAGTCAAGTGGACCAGTATGGCAAAGCTGTAATGATCCACTTGGGAAAATAAATCTGTTGGGCATTTTTCTTGGCTTTCAGACAATACTTCTGATTGCTACAGTGCCAAACGGGACAGGCACAAAAAAACAACAAAAAAAAGGTAATGCCAAAAGCCTGACTTAACAAAGAAAGTTGATAACCACTGACACCTGTTTTCTCTAAGTGAGGTTTCAAGATTTTGTCAAGACAGCTAACGCAAAGAAATCCTTGCCAGCTTCCTTTGCAGTATACACTTTTAGAGGGACAAATTCCCAATTTGTTGTGAAAATATGAAGAAATTATTTCTAAGAACCTTTCCCAATCACATCAGCCCTACATAGCATAAGACATATTTTTAATGAGCAATTCAGATCAGTTCCTTTAAGCAAATGCTGCTGTTGTCCTTGTGAAACAGAGTAAACACAGATATACAGCAAAACAAATAGGTTTTCAAGGGCAGACATGCACTTATATGTGAATTTGCTATTTGAGGAGCTTAACACATAGTTACTCACCTAAGTTATTTTGGATGATAATTTATGTGACACCAGCATGTCTCCTTTAAAATGCTGTACTTCACTCTACTAAAGCGGTTAAAAGGTATACATATTTTATGGATTAATACATCTTCCACCTAGAGTATATTGTACACTATTTTGCTGTAATATATTTTTAATTTTGAGGATTTGTGAAGCCAAAATAATCAAATGTAACCCCTGCAGCTCACACACCCATCACTGTCAGATCCTTACTCAGTTACTTCAGTAGACCATGATTGTTGAGTGTTACCATAAGAATTCAAGAGAAGCATTTTTATTGGGCTGGGAAATCAACTGACAGTTCCTGCAAACATTCTTGTCCTGCCCAAACCTTTACACACAAGAGTACATATAGAAAAAGTACACAAGAATGACATTTGTAGACTTAAACTAAATATACTGTTTAGGCATGCTGTTCATCTATGTGTTTACATTAACTGTCAACCCCTGATAAAAAAAAAAAATCTGCATATTTATTCAGTTTACATAAAAAAGAAAATGATTTTAGTTCAGGATAAAAGTGTGATTTTGTCAAAGTCAAAGCTCAACTACATTAAAAGCATTTTTGAATGGTCTAATTATGCACCTCCTCTAATCAGTAACCGCAAATGGTTCCCTCTGCTCTTTGGCATTTGCTTTGTAGGACAAAGATGCAAATTGGCCAGAATTGTTGCCAAAATGCGTCACTTGAAGCCACCGAATTATTAAATAGACACTAGCACTAAAACCTCGCTTCCAATCAACAGTAATTTCATTGTAGTTGCATTTACATGTCTTCTTTTTAACCTGAATAAAATTACAGAGTTCTTGAGATCAAGACCTTGACATTTTGAATGAAGAGCAAGAGATTAAACCCAAGTGGTCTGCTGCTAAGAACTACCTCTGAACAAACTCTAAATAATAATTGCAACTTTTCTGTAATGCAAACACTACTCAAAAAAGTGTTGGACACACGCTTATGTATTTCCCTATATAATGTAGGAAACATTTTCTTTAATGTTGACTTAAAGGCTTTTTCTAAGGTAGGCATATGCCTCCCACATGACTCATGCCACTGAAGAGAAGGCGCCATTTTTTAAAGAACATAAACACTTTGAGCTGTCTCGAGCTTTTTGGCTCCTGTGCAATGTAAGAGTCACTGCGGCTTCCAGACTTCTTTCAGTTCTTGATCCAGTCTCTCTGAAAACCGTAGCCCACTG
>VVHJ01005428.1:1629-13073 GCA_015107715.1 Tylochromis polylepis
CAGACCCAAAAAAAAAAAAAAAAAATCAGGAAATACTCAAAGTATTTTTTTTTCTGAAAGTAGGAAATTATAATTGAAGTCTTCTTTTTTATGCAACTTCAAATCTGTGATGGTGCATACTAAATGCTTGTGTTTGGAAAAATGTTTGTGTTTCAGTGAAACTGTGGAACAGTTTGAGTGTGAAGTTGAAGCAGTTTTTTTTTTAAATAGCTATGAAGACAGAGGCTTCATGTGATATAAAGATGATTTCAGTAAATGTCTCTGTTTATTTAGTTGCTATGCATATTCAGAATTTTTAATAAACAGTCTGTTTTGTGAATGAGCTGTAGGAACAAGCTAATGTGCGAATGTAATATTTTTATATATTCTGTGTAATTAGGAACATGTTTGTTGTCATTATTTAAGTTTATAACAATAAGGAAGCTGGATAAATAATTAGCGATGACTTAAGGAGAAGAGGTGGTGCTCACTCTTTCCCACTCTCTTTTGTAAACTAAATAAGAAAAGGTGCTGTATTGTATTTTATACTTTTTTTTTTATTTCATAGTTTATAATTTTATTTTTTTTGTTTTCTCATCTTTCATACAAGAGGTTCTGTATATTGTTTACATGATCAACATAAATTGAATAAAACAAAACATAAACCCAAACGTGTATGACTGAGGTGAAGGAGGAGGCACACAGAGCACTCGTGGATGACGGTGAAAGGTCCATGTCTATCATGGATGTTGATGTGGCAGCAGAGTACACGTACCTGTGCATCCACATTGACAACAAGCTGAACTATAAGACCAACACAGAAGCTGCACACAAGAAGGCATGAGCAGGCTCAGTTTCCTCGGGAAGCTGAGATCCTTGAACGTGTGGCAGCATGATGGAGATTTTCTGTCCGTCAGGTGTGCGAGCACAGTGCACTGCTGTGGTCCAGGAGAGCAACACTGAAGCTGGTGATACCGCAGACTAGGATCTTTGCAATGCGAGTGTCTTCAGAGGGTTCTTGCTGCAGTTTAGTGCAATTTGGTAAATCTGAGAATTCTTCGTTCAGCAGCTCGTTAGGGTTCGTCTGCCTACAGCCTGCACCCTGTTCTGTAACAGGAACCCTTCTCCTTTACTACATCCAAAAACCTCCTTTGGCCCTCTTCTTTTCCTCTCACTCTTACATTACCCTCTGTTATAACAATACAGCATATTTACAGCTGTTAATGTTTGTGTTAAAATGGCACACGGCTGTTTTTTGTGTTTAAATCAAGTTACTCTGGAAATCTAAAGTAAGACATTTTACCAAGCAGTATCATTTATAAAAGGCCTCAAGAGCATGAAGTGTAAAAGAGGTAGGTAAAATGAGTGTTTTTTGTTTTGCTTTGTTTTAAAGTGGTTATGCTCTTCATTAAGCCATGTGTTCAGACAAGGTTGTATCCTACTAGTCTTGCAAAGTCCACATTCTTTGATTATTCCACTAGGGGCAGCATTGTCATAAAGAGACAGCTGTGGAGGCTTTTTCCTGAGTCAGACTTGCACATTCAATAAAATCAGTGCTGAACAGGAACAATTATGATACAGTGTATTCATTATTTGTCATTTCCCTGAATATCTGAATGACTTTTTCCTCATAATATGCTGTTTAGTTCATCTCTATTCCGTGCTCTACGTCCATGACAGGCCTCTTTTCTGGTGGAACGTTCTTGTCCGCTTTCTCCACATACCTCTGCAGGGTGCTGTAATACTGCTCGCTCCTGGAAAACGTGTAGTATGCAGAGATCTCCTCCCAGGCTTTGTGGTTAGGAAAAGGGAATGGATCAGGGTCCTTGTTCTCAAAGAAACTCTGTAGGTTTCTCTCAGCCAGTTTTGTGGCATACTCTAAAGCAAGGGCATCAAACCGCTCCTTTTCTTTGTCTATGTAGCTTTTCCAAAATTTAAGCTGCAGGTAGCTCACTTGGGAGCGACAGTTTTTGTAGCAGGTACCCAGAAGGCCTACAAATGCGCCAATAATGATAATGCACCAGCCCAGAATCTGCAGAAACAAATAATGCTGTCAATTTCAGAATGTCTTTAGGTAGTGGACAGCAGAGAATTCATAAGATGGAAAGGAGACAGATGCCTTCAGACTGTGTAACAACAGTAATTGTGAATTTAATACATCACACTGAGATACCTGGAAGCACAAACCTCAATTACTATTTAGTCTCTTTTACAGATTTCTAAGAAGTTTTTTGTTTGTCTGTTTTTTGGCAATGATGCAGTATTTAGATAGTTATGTTCTTCGCACTTCCTTTAAACACAATGAGTACAGCCTGAAGCATAAGGCAGTCAGAGCATGCAAAAAGAGCTTCATATGAAAAAGTTGGAAGTAAAATTTATGAGCTTGATTTCATTATTTTAGACATGCAACACGAAGAGCCACTGCAGCAATTCAGGACTGCACTTCCATAAATGACAAATATTCAATTATTAAAAATATCAGATTGTAGTATCAAAAGAAGGCTGACTACTGACTGCTCAGTGCTTAAAAAAGCACATTATCGTGAATAAACTTTCCAAACTTAAAATTTTCATAAACTTCGCAGTTTACACTGTTCAGCTTAACTGACTGGGACTCTATAAAAGTACCAGTCAGTTAAAGTAGTTTCTAACACTGCTTGTTTCACTTACAGGTTTTATTGTTGTTCATGTGAAATGAAACTGGTGAGAGTCGTTGTGCATTCAGTTAAGAACTGGTACTACCATTTGTTACTGGGTTCAAAAACTGTATGAAGGAATTGAAGAATTTACTAGTACATAACATAAAAATTGCCTGGCAGCTAGGATAGAAGACACTATTTTAAGTAAAGCAAAATTAAATAAATTAACAAATCAGTCAGTAAGTCTTTAGTTAGAGGATAGAGTTTTTCATTGTTAACATAATGGTCTAACACGAATCCTCAAAAGGCTTTGTGCCATTTCTTGACAGTTTTCAATGGTAGCCTGCTGTTTAATCTAAATTAGAAACCCCACTACATTTCCTACAGTCTTAATAACCATAACCCAAAACAAGCAAACAGCAAAACACTAATCAATTGAACCCCATATTTCAAATGTGTGTGGCTTTGTATTTTAAGTCTGTAATGTTGTATACCTCCCGACATCACTATGAAATGATCATAACTACTATGATGCCCAGTTTTAACTAAACTGCAGGTTTCATGCTGCGACTCTTACCTGAGACTGAGCCCTGAACATAAGCAGCAGCTCCATACGCTCATCACTAGACAGTTTAGACCGGTCACAGGGCACCTGGGCCAGCTCCTCACGACACTTCAATGTCTTGTTTTTACAGAAGAGATTTACCACCAGATTATCATCAAGACCACTCACGGCGCACTCATAAAAGGTTCCGTTGAGCAGAGCCACACAGAGCCACATCAGAGGAGCCACACACGCCCCAGTGAAAATACTCATAAACACCCTAAGACAGCCGAAACAGTTCCCACGGGGGCAAAGCTTCATGGGATTGAGGCAGCACCCGGTGTAGAGCCTCCAAAACCGGGAACTGGAGAAAAGACCAAAGATCAGTAGCACTGCAGCTGGTCCCAGCAGAAATGTCACGCCATAAGCAAAGTTCTGGTCATGGTTGCAGGGACACTGAAAGGAGACCATGGAGAAAATTCGTTCCCCGCCTATAGTCAGCAGAGCCATAAAACTGTAGCCAATTGTGGTTTTCTGGTTCATGAAGAAACGCAAGACAGTCTGGAAGTTATCCATTATATCTGCCAATAAATCCAAGTGAAACAGCAGAGAGTTAAAAGTAAAAGAGCCGAGTGTCACTGTAGCCTGGAGTCAGTTCCTTTGTGCTGTTTTCCACAGCTAGACAAAACTCATCTGTAAAGCCTGTATGTGCCCCTCCCTTTGGCATTCTATCTTCTCTTCAGGCCCCTCCTTCAGTGAGGCTGCACTTCCTCCCACCCGCTTCCTCTTTTATTACCATATCTATTCCATCTCCAGAAAAAAGTCAATACTAAAAATAAAGGTGCAACCTCAGTGGAAAAAAAAAGTTAAACTCCACTTCCTTTTCTTTGACCATCCCTCTTTACATGCTTCTCTTCATAGCACCAGCACAGGTGAGTCAGTCATTTTGAAAAATCCTGTTAGTTCAGTTACTCTGAACTAACAGATTATCATTTTAGCCTGAAACTATTTCAGGGGCAAAAACATGACAGAACATGCAAAGCGGAAAGACACACAATAAACAACAGCAACACAAGAGCACTTTATTGGAGAACACACCAGTGGTGTGTGTAGCAGAGAGAGAGAGAGACAGTCAGCACTTAAGCGTGCAGTGGAAATGCGAACATCTTTGTGGGTTTTCTGTTCCTGTCCCACAGGAGTGAAGGCTCAGATTGCAGTGCATTAATACTGCACACTGAGAAATCTCCTGTTCATGTATAAAACAAAACCTGAGCTTGACTAATGTTTGTATGCAGAATGCTTACATCTTTGTGGTAGGCCAACAGTTCAAACCACCAGATGCTCAATCTTACACCACATTTCCTGTCCACCCAGACAGCTCACGATAGTGACGATACTGAAGTTGTCTAAACTTCTGTATAGTCAACTTCAGTATTTTGTTGACTGGGTTTTCTTGATGGGTTTCATGTTTAATTCACATCACTGATCTGTTTTAAACAAGCTATCAAGTGCCCTCTCATTCTACTCTATTTTATTTTGTGAAGCTTGTTTTTAAAAATAGGTATAAAACTTTATTTTAGTGTCTGGATCTAGGTTTGATGTTGTATTGTATGCCTAAATAATCACAGCTTTAGGTTACCATTTTATTATCCTTTAGGCATTCCTGGAGGACCAAAGTCTCGATAAAAATAGAGAGGAAACCCTAACAATCCATACTAGTGGATGACGGATATTATTCTTATCATTATTATTACCATTAGTAGTAGCAGTACTAGTAATAACTGTGGGGTGGCTGTAGCTCAGGAGACAAAGCAGGTCATCTACCAGTGGGAAGGTTAGTGGTTTGATCCTTGGCTGCTCCAATCTGTATGCCAAATATCCTCGGGCAAGATACTAACCCCAAGCTGCTCTTCAATCCAGTAATCGGAGTGTGAATGTTTGGGAAGTTTAGCACTTACTTAGAAAAAGCATTTTTAAAATGTTTATAGGGTGAAGGCATATTGAAGCAAATTGTAAAATTTGTAAAAATTGTAAAAAGCGCTTTGAGTGCACAGGAAGAGTGGAAAAGCGCTAAGAACCAGTCCATTCACCATATGTCATGATCTTTGATTCTGGCGGACTCAAAATGCAGGACTTGGGATGGGTACCGTGGCAGTTTGTTTGTTTAGAGTGAAACAATGTTCAAACAGTGACAACATAAGGAATTGTGAGTTGTGTGTCCAGGGCTCCAATATTTACAAAATACAAAGTGTTTTCTTTGTAGGGGAAAACTCTTTCTCAGTAACTCACCAGAATCAGCTGGAATCTGATGATTGTCAGCGAGGCTCTTGTTTTTGTCCTTTGTCCTGAGGAGGGCAGCCCGAGTGGCCTTCCAGACTCATCGACAGCGACGCAGGTGATGCTGCACAAAAGGGACCGAACTCTCGCCTTCAACTGCTAGAAATAGAGGAGGTTGACAGCCCAGTGATCCTTCAAATGAAAGGCCAAGAAAGTGCACCAATATAATGCCCGGAAACCAAACTTTCAAGCAAGGATGAATACAATAGCATCGATAACACCAGACAGTGTGGTAAATTGTGCTGTGATAAACACCTCCACCCCCATCAAAATCACCCGAATCACCAGAGTTCAAACATCATGACATAGAGTGTTGTTGATGTGATGAGAGACCCTAGTTGGTTGAAGCAAATAGCAAAGACCAAGAAGTCAGCATGCTTTGTGAGAAACATGCATTAAAATCTGTACCAGTGTCCAGAGCCTCCACGGAGATCCAGCATAAGTCAACAAGCACATCCTGGCCCCAATATTGCAGCAAGGGCACCCAGACAGAAGGGTCCACAGCACAAGGTACAGCCTGATTGGTTTTTCCCCCTCCCTTCTTCTGCTTAGTGTAAGCCCCACCTATTTACATGAAAGGTTTAGTGATTGGAATAAAACAAAATATACACAGGAGGGTGATTAGGAGAAGTAGAGACACATGGGAACATGGCTGGAGCAAATAGACATAACAAGACGTGACAAAGACATGAAAGGAAACTGACTACATGAACAAGTAACTAACTAGAAACACAAATGATTAAACTAGGAAGCACTAGCAAAAGCTAGATACATAAGACGGAGGGAACAGACCCAGGGATTCTAACACAGGGGAAAGTGAGCAGCATGATTCCCCACCACTATCCCAGCCTGAAAAAAGCGAGACACCGTGACCCAGTGGGAGGCACTGAAGCAGAGGCAGATCCAACTCTCTGATTTCTCACTGATGTCACAGAGAAAAGAAACTGTCATAAATGAACAGAAGCACTGTTCCACACGCTGAGCACTGAAAAAGATTTAACAGGTTTATTTACAAGTGAGAATAAAACTGAATGGCATGGTCAGTGATAAGGTGAGATTTTCCGCCTCAGTGCGTGTGCGCGCGCACACACACACACACACAAAGGCCTTTCTGGTTCCAGATGTGCAGAGAGGTCTGCACAGACACGATGATTATTCCAGGGCAAGATGAAGAGGCCGACAACACAGAGTGAGGCTGACCACATTACCCGGCGATGACTAAGTGGCTTCTTCAATCTTTAATAGTCAGCTTCTGATGAGCTGCAGGTGAGTTAATCAGCAAACTGCTGGCAGGAGAGTGACAGGCAGGGGTGTGTAGGGGCTGCCTCAGAGAAAAGGCAAACAAAATGCCCACAAACACACACACACACAGGGCAGATAGAGAGACAAAACCAAGAGGGAGAGAGAAAAAGAGGTTTTGGGTACTCTGACAGAAACACTGACAATGAGAAATTCACACTTCTCACCTTATTGTACACCTTGTGATCTAGGAGTCACTGGAGGACCTGACAAACACGGCACTGATGCTCTGAAACACTTGGAAAATATAAGACAGTGAAGCAAAGTTCAAATAGTGACAACAAAAGGAATTATAAGTTGTGCGTCCAGGGCTCCAATATTTACAAAATCTAAAGAACCTCTTCTTCAGAGGGGAAAACACTCTCTTGGTAAAAGAGGGAAACATCAAATGTGAACTGGCAACACTAACTCTTTCCACTACAATGATCTGTCATCAAATGAGGGAAAGCCTCCAGCAGCCACATCAGCAACAGATTAACAACAGGTGAATTTTTTACTTCCTGGTTTGTCAACAGAGGGTTCACAAAGGGTTAAAAAGGGAATGGCCACAATTTAGACTTTTTAAATGCAGGATATTTTATTAAAAACATGTTAGCAGGAGTAAAGCAAAAGCCAAATCATTAAGAATAAGCTCCACAGAATCAAATCATTTGAATTATACTTGTCTAATTATTCTATTCTGAGCTAATGCTTGTTTTTTTCTATAGGTATAACCCAATAGGAGAGAATCAAGTCCAGTAGGAAACAATGGAAATCCAAATCCTCTTGAATTTATACTCAAACATGGCAAAAATGAGCAGAGAAAAAGCCAAAAATCATAAATCCACATAGTCGGTCGACAGTGTTGGCACTGGTTGGCTCCTCTACCATTATTTGCTATAATTTCTAAGTGTGGACTCCAAGAGCCAAATCTTCAGATGATGTCTTCTGCTCATCACCAGAACTCGAGGAAGTAACAGTCCTGAATCTTAAGCACCCTTTTTTATATTTGTTTGTCCATTCAGATCCCCCTTTCTCTCCTCGTCTCTTTCCCTCCAATCATCATTGTTGACATACCATCACCCGATGTCCACCCACATCGTATCATCCTCGTTTCTCTGACTTTTTCACATATATGATTTCAAGCAAAGTTTAAGCTTTAAAATCGATTTATTACATTTCCTTCTCTTCTGTGTTGTACTTAACATGATTTATTATTAATTGCATCACATATGAACATTCAGTAACATATGAATATACTTCACTTCATGTTTCATTCAGTGTATGCTGTTTTACTTCAGTTAAATTTATCATTAGCTCAGTCTCACATGAGCATATTTCTTGTTAGTTCAGTTACACCGGGAAATTTTCACTCACTTTTTGTCTTCAAAACTCTGTTTGTCAATCATAATACACTCAGTTTAATTTCTTTTATTAAATCACACATATTAAAATACTTTCTCTGAATATTTGCTTAGTCATTCTGACCAAGCACTACAGCCCTCAGATAAGCATGCCATTCTCACTGGTACAACCAACCCCAGCACAGAAACACACACACACAACACACACAAACCAAATCACAATAAAAGGTCAGGAGGTCAGGTATTAAAACTCTCATCCATCATATTAATTAGACTTACTTTGATTATATCTTTGACTAAGAATAAAGATGATTTACTATTAGCAAAAGCACATACAGAGAAACTGTGTTCAAACACGTTGTATCACTGTAACCATAAAAGGCTGGATGTTAAGACCTTTTACCCTCTCGCCCTTGTAATGAGAGGTAAACCGGGGGACTTCGATTTCTTCTTCTCCCACATTTCTCAACAAAATAATCAGTGAAACGGAAACCTTTGTAATGAAATAATATTTTTCACAGCCTCTTCTCAGTTATATAATCTCTGTAAAACAACGGCGCTAGAACACATTGTGGCCATGTAAGGTGAGTGTTTTGTTGTCCATCTTCTGCATATTGTAATATCTGCATCAGATCTACATTATAACTTACACCAGAACCAGAACCACATTTTAACCCTACGCTGCAACCTTCTACGTAACCTGTCGTACACCTCCCGAGAAATTTAACTACATGTCTGGTCGACGCATACCACAACAATTTGAATGGCACTGAAGGTTGCGGTGTAGGGATAAAAGAAGTTTCTGGTTACTGCCTAAGTTAGGACATAAATTTCTTGCAGAAGGCTAAATCCAGCTTGATTTAGACTTCTGCGGGACTTAAAAGGTCTTAACATCCAGTCTTTTATGTTTACAGTGATACAAAGTGTTAGAATAGAGTTTGTCTATATGTGTTTTTTCTCTTCTTTAAACTTCTGTGGGAAGGTCAAGGAAAAAAGGTTAGTAATAGAATATAGGAGGTACTCTGGGAACACACCGGGGTAAACGCAGACACACAAACTTCATATCGGATGAAAGACCCAGGAGGATCAGACAGGAAACACTGAAGGAAAAAATACACTGCAAACAGAAAATGGAATTAAAAACTAAAGACTCAAATGACTAAGGAAATGCATAATAATCAAAACATACAGAAGCTGATGCACACCATCCTTTCACTGCCCCACTTTATGTAACTACAATATTAAGCATACAAATGACTATTTCATGCATATTTCATATATTGTTCAAAATTACAAGGTTAACAGCATTTATAGGGGTCCTTCTCTACTTCATACCTTTTACAGTTTAATGTGGGTAGTCTTTGATGTCAAAAGTTCTACTCACAGTGACATTCTCCCGTCATCTACAAAATTAAGAACAGCTGGGTTATCTTCTACAGATTCGCTTGACTTGACTGAAGTCATCCTCATCATCCTGTTGTCAGTCTCCTGGTAGTTCTCCACATATCGGTGCAAGGTGCTGTAGCAGTTATCTTTGGTGGTAAACTTGTAGAGAGACGAGATCTTCTCCCAGTCCCGGCTGGATGGTGTGATGAAATTTTCAGGTTGTGTTTTTTCAAAGAAGCTCTTTAGGTTCCTCTCAGCAAGCGCTTTGGCATGCTTAGCTGTATAGGAATCAAGTAGATTGCTCTCCTCCTGCACATATGCCTTCCAGAACTTCAGCTGCAGGTAACTAACAGGGGAGGAGCACCGAGTCACACAGGTCAGCAGCAGGTTTGTCAACATGATGAGAGCGATGAGCAGCCAACCTAGAATCTATGGACAGCATTTATAGTAAATAGTAAATAGGTAATACAGATATTAAAAGCAGTTTAAACCATTGAGTCACACACTGGGAAATTGATGTGTAATGAAAAAAATAACAAGGGAACAATGTTTTTGAAATTCTTTAGGTTAACGGCTACAAATGACAACAGAATACTGGTACATTTTGGGACTGTAAACTGTAAGTCAGCATATCAGTGTCACATTTCTATGTGTATTGTGTTTATACAAGTGTTTATACTGTTACACTTAGCATTTTAATTCACTTATAAGCAAAAAAATACACTTACTCATTAAATGATTATCCAACTCATTACGATCCACTAAAATCATCATCCAAACCATTATCATCCAGTAAAATGATGATCCAGACTTATTATCCCATGAAATTATTATCTTAACCATTATAAAGCATGGAAACGATCATCCAGACTAATCATTTAATAAAAGTCATAACCTGCTAAAATAGTAAATTGACTGGTTCTTCTATAGCACATTTCTACTCTACCTGAACGCTTACCTAATTCATCCAACCACTCTATGATTTTTGTACATACGTTTGTACTGTCTTACATTCACACACATTCATACTCCAATGGATGCATCAGAGACAACTTGGGGTTTGTATCTTGCCCATGAATATTTGGCATGCAGACTGGAGCAGCCAGGGATCGGAACAAAAAGCCATCTGTTTTGTAGAAGACCTGCTTTACCTTCTCAGCTACAGCCATCCCATGATCATCCAAACATCGTTACCATCCAGACTTATCATTAAAACATTATCTATGAAAACATCATCCAAACTGTTATCCATCCACCTATCCATTTGGGTGGAAGGTTGGGGGTCAGGGATGACTTTCACCCACCCCAGTTTTGTGCAGTCCTACAACACCTAACTGCATGTTGCTGGAAGCACATGATGCAAGCGGCAGCAGAGTTCACCCGGAATGGGAGAACTGTGAAAAACAATTCAAAGATTAAAAAAATAAATAAAATACAGCATGAAAAGGATAGACAGTGGCTGCAGTGCATTGTTCTTAACATTCGGTTTTCCTTCGGCTCTCTGTATGTTATAACTTCACTCTTCTCAACAGCTTGCTGACTGACAACAGCACAAGCAAGAGCATGAGAAGTAATTACTTCAAAACTGCAACTCTTTCCTTGCTAACTGTTGCACATGCTCCACTCCCCGGAAAAAGTTCAGATCAAAGCAAGTGGGAACAGTTTGGGAGCAGAAGGTTGTTAAGCCAACAAATCTTCAGAGCTACCAGCTGCAGGTCCGTTCAACAAAAAATGAGCCATTTATAATGCTGAGATAACTGAGAAGTGAAATCTAGACAAATAAACTAAGAATACACACACACACACACACACACACACACACACACACACACACACACACACACACACACACACACACACACACACACACACACACACACACAATGTAAAGCCTTTTTCCGATGTTTGTGATACATC
>VVHJ01005432.1:1070-11124 GCA_015107715.1 Tylochromis polylepis
GTAATCGCTGAACGCAGGTTTTATTTGGCTGCAGTGCATCAGTGAAAGCCCAGATGCACAGAATGATGCAACAAACCTCATAAACCCAGTAAATCCTCTGGATGGATTGGTTTTGATTAACTGGCGGCCTCAACACTAATCTGTTATATCTGAGATATGGGGGAGAATTTAGTTTCCACTCACTGAAGTTTAAAGTTCCAGGGAGCATTTTATTAGGCGATAACTGGCCATACAAAAATATTTAATATGAAAATCTGAAGTGGACACTGACAACAAAACTTTATCTAATTTTGTATTATTAGTTTAAAGCAAATGTCTTTTTGTAAAACGCAGGGATGTTTCTTCCTGTACTTATTATCTGTTGCTATCAGCTTGGTTATGTTTATTTACTGTATGAACAAGCTAAAGTAGGCCGAGAAAACGGATGTAAGAAAGCTCCCTCAAGTTCAAGAAGGAGGCTTATTAGTTAATTTCTATAAAAGAGAAAGCACTGTCTCCCAGTGCCTCGTTTGGGGTCAAGAACCAGTCTCCTGGAGAGGAGCTGGACTGGAACTGACCCCAGTGAAAGGCAGCAGGCAGGTGTAGGTATTCTTGTTTCAGCTTGCTACCCGTACGTTGGGGTTTTTCCAGTGGATGACTGTGACAGTGGATTACTTCCCTGCACCTTCAGGTTGAACAACAGGTCCTGACTATCGCTTGTGCTTATGGTCTGAACAAACGTTTGAGTACCAAGCCTTCTTATAGTGGCTGAATGGGCGCTGAAGGCTGCCCCACCTGGTGACTCCATTGTCCTACTGGGAGACTTCAGCCCTCACATTGGCAATGATAATATGACCTGGAGGGAGGATGCTGGACAGACATGGTGCACCCAAACATATTTTAAGGGTGCATCTGGCAAAGGCCCCAGACAACAAAATATTCTATTCCTACCTCCAGGAGAACTTTGAGACACTGAGTCAGAATGGACAATATTCTAAACCTTCATTGTTGAAGCAGCTGCACGGAGCTGGAAGATGGTTGGTACCTGTTATATTGGTAATCATGGAAGTTGGTGGGCACCAGGAGGTGAAGGGAGCCATCAAGCTGAAGGAGTCCTATCTGGCTTGGTTAGCCTGTGGGAAGCAGCTGACAGTTACCAGAAGGCCAAGCAGAGTTTGACTCTGGGAGTAGCTGAAGCAAATAACCAGTTCGGTGAGGGCACGGACAAGACTTTTGGTTGGCCTTAAAGTGATTCTGGCAAATTATGAGGCTAGTGAGTAAGGTGTTCTGGCATGTTTTACCACGAGGAGGCCCTGGGGTAGGGTCAGGATATGCTGGAGAAATTACAGCTCTCAGCTGGCCTAGGAATGCCTCAGTGTTCACCTGGATGAGCTGGAGGAGGTGGGGGGTGGGGTGGCTAGTCTCCTCTTTATTGTGTCTTTATCACAACATTCTGATTCTAGGTCAGCAGAAAAGTCTCCTCTATTTCTGTCCACGTAATCCCCTGTAAGAATGCACACGCCCTTCAGTGTGCACGTCTCCGTTTGTGTCTGTGTGCGTGTCAGCTGCAGTGTGTTAATACCTCTAGCGTGTTACACACTAATCCACTCACACAGTCGGCAAGACCGTTCTGCCTCCCCCCCCTCGTTTCCCCGTCTTACACACACACACACACACACACACACACACACACACACACACGCTTCTATCTTGGCTTGGACACCCCAAGTGGCTTGGACACACACTGGATATATTTCACCCCAGCGTGCTGTGGCCTCTTTGGGAGCACCCATGAGTACAGGCATGGTGGTAGGAGCAGCAGGCCAGGTAAGCGTTGATGGTGGACCGCTTTTTTACTGGGATGGTGGCACTAAGCTTTATGGGCTCGTTATGTCGACGACATGACAGGTATGCTACACTGGGACTGAATTCTTATTCAATTAATGTAAAGACCCTTTAATTTAATGTTGTGGGTTAAATTTTCATCAGCGACTTTGACCGTTTGTTTCTTTTCATATAGCACGTACGAGTTTAGGATTCGGTATAAACCAACTTCAAAAGCAAAACGAACTTTAAACACGAGTGAGGTTTTAGTAAAACTTTATGCATGACCCATTTACACTTGTTGTGCAATTGGCTAACAAAATAATGTAAACTAAACTAATAAAGATAATGTGGACATATTTCTTTGTTTTTCATTCACACACAGTAAATAAATGTGAAACAGGTAAATTGGTAAAAGGGTTTGTTCTGGTAAAGGTTTGGCCTAAAGATTTTTGAATCAGTTGGTCATTGTTGAAATTTAGAAATAAAACAAAACCTGCATCTAATTGTGAATTTTAATAGCATGACAAAATGTGCAGAGTTTCGCTGTTCGGCTGAACTATATGCTTTGGTGCTGTCTGCACCTGTGTAAGCTATAATTCATGCACAAGAGTTATTTCCTTTTTCGCGCACAGCTGTTAATTGAAAACAGACTTTGATATTGTAAAGCTGAGGCCTGCAGAGTTTCTGTGAGCAGCTTTGGAGCAGCGTTTCCTTTCGGTGTAGCAGTCCTGGCTTTCTAATTAAACGTGTCAGCTGGGAGTGTTGCGCTTTCCTCCTCGATTTCAGAGTGAAAACAAACTGGAGACCGCTTAGACAGAAGGCTTAACTGTAATGAGCAGCTGCCGTGTGTCCGTGTGTAAACTGGACTTGGGTTATTTTATGTTTTAGAGCCTTTATATCCAGTAGCTATCCGGGGCCACGAACATCCTCTTGAGGGCACACTTTGATAGCTGTCGTAAAGGGCTGTTCTCCATTTAGGTTTCATTATTCACGCACGGCCCTCTAATGCCACATTAGAGCAGAAAGTGGGACACAGTAAAGATGAGCAGCGTCTGTGTGTAAAGATGAATTATATGTGAAGCAGGGAGGGTGATGTCATCACAGCCTCAGGGGAATTCTGGGATGGCTCATTTGGCTCAGTCGGACCGATGAATCGAGCGTCCTCGGCACACCCGCTCGCCTGCTCTCTTTGGGGCTGCCCTTTTGTGTCCACCGTCAGGGGAGACGAGGACACCTGATTATTCTGTTCGATACATCTTACATACAGATAACGGCAACCAGGGAAAGCCTCTCTGTGTTAACCACACAAATATGGCTTCTTGTTATTCCACACCTGTGTCTGTTAATGAAACTCAAGGGATGTGGTTATCCGACACAGACGTTCACACACGCGCGCACCCCACGGTGAGCCTGTGCGCCCCTTCTTCACTGTCACCATGACGATGCCCCACACCCTTGTTGCTAGGCGATAGCTGATGGAAAGCAGCCGCTGTGTTGGTAGTGTTACTATTGCAAAGCCAAGGCAATGCTTAGTTTGAAACAGATTACTGTTGTAAATTAATGCGTACACTTGGTTGTAACATTGTGTCTAATTGGCCTTAGTGATACATACCGCAGTCTCTTAAGCACTAACACAAATGGCACTCAGATGATATTTAATGACATCCTAAGTACTTTTGACTTTAAGCTACTCATTTTTGACAGCTTTGTTAAAAGGGCAGCACGATAGCTTTCTGCTGTTAGATGAGGAAGGACATACAATCTTGGAGGAGTTTCTCACATGGTTGAACTCGAGAAAAGGTTATTTCAACCTAAATTTTCCTCAGTCTAACAAAGTAAAGCTTTGGTATTATTTCTTTATATCTAACTTTAAAGAAATGATATCGTGCTGGAGTCAGATCCTTGTGTCCTGGATGAATGTCTTGTGGATGTGACAGCTCAGCGTAGCATCAGCTTGTACAGAGTGACAACAAAACAAAACAGACCCCCGGCCTCTTCAGTCGTTGGCGTCGGTTGCTCCTGTGTCCTTCTCTTTTCCATTGTTGTTCTGCATAATCTGGGTTTCGCAGTGTTTCTGATGTCGAAAATGAGAAGCTAACGCGTTTCCCCTGACCCACGTGAATTCAATAATTGTAGGGTCGTGGGCCACATAAACAAACTGAAGGAGCTGAAATACTCCACGTTACAGTTTATTTACTACTCTCATAAGTCATCTTTCAAGTGTTTCAAGTCAACTCTGTCTATCGCAAACAACAGCCCGAACTTGTGACTGGCCAGTAAACACACAGGAGCATTTAGCAGCCATGAGGTGGGATAAAGGGCAAAAGGAGAGGGATTATTAGAGACTCACACGATCTGTGTGGATCAGGTATATTTTGAAAAACTGGAAGTCTTTCTACTCAAGCACAAGGATGCATACTTTAATTTTGTAGAAAATTGGGAAGTTGTTCTCCCAACTTTGGTGTTTTTATATTTCAGTTTCTTACCAGCTTTTATCTGCAATGTTTCTGCCCACATGATGTCAACAGCTGGGCAAAACGTCCGCCTAGGTGTCTCGAGTGAGGGAGTGGTCGCGCGAACATAAGTTTCCAATAATTCTCGCCCACGTGAAGGCAATGCAACTTCCGTGAAAATGTTTGGAAAATGTGATCAAACTCAAAACGCCATTAGCTTATTCAAATATGTCAATAGTGGCAACAGTATAAAAAGGAATGCCATAAAATGAATAACATGGAAACCAATTAACACTCGATCAAATCTTGAAATGAGAGCCGTAACATGACACCTGGTCACACTGATGTACCAGAATGTATTTTCCCCTCAGGTGCCAAGAAGCTGGAACATTTACTGTTCCTCTGTTCTTGACAGCATCTGGCTAACCAGCAGCAAACGGACACACGTTACAGCTCGATCTGAGCAGCAGCACAGCCGTTTCTCTGTTTTAGCAGCGGTGATAAATTAAAGACCCTCCCCCAGAGCCTCTGAACAAGCCACCAACAAATGCACAAATGTATACATGTATGCACACACACACACACCCAAAACAGTCGCTTACCACTTGGTTTGGGGCAATGATATGTTACACACACACACACACAATGGAAACAGATAGCAAGCTACAATTGACATATGCTTGGAACCACTTTAAAATGCACATTTTGGAGTGAGTTCATCATTACACATGACAGTGTCGGCTAGGCTGTGGCATAGTTTCAATAAGCGCTTCAACGCCTGGTCTTCTCTGAACCAGTTAACCGAGCCACCTCCTCCTGAGACTCACAGGTTCAGAGGTCACAGCTCTGTCAGGGTCAGAGCCTGACGAGCTCCCACAGCCCATCGAAGACTGTGTTTTTTGTATATTTCATAATGAGGATTCTTAGCAAGGCAGAAGCAGCTGGTGGTACTTGTATCCAGTATGAGACCCTCAGCAGATTATCAGCGTAATACAAAAGCTTTTCTATCCCGCCGCGCTCTGTTAGTGGAGATTTGGAGAAGATTAGTAACCAGGCAGATTTACTACAGGTTTCCTGCTGTTGTAAACCTCCACACTGCTGGATAGCCACTGCTAATACAATTTTTGTGAGTAAATGCTGATAAGGTTAGGAGCCACTACTTTCACAGGTACAGAACTCTTTTGGGACAGGAGATTATATGCATCATGTAGTCTCTAAGTAATCATTCGTGCATGCAACTTTAATATACATTTGACTATCAAACCACGTTGCCTGTCTGTGGGCTGTGATAGTCTTGCTTTTCACTGAATTGCAGTGCTTGGCCAGAACATGAGGTGGCGCCATTGTATTAAAAAGCAAAAGGGGTGAGGCCATGGTGAAAATGAAGGCTGCGGTCGATGGCTTCATATAGTGTTAATGGGGATTATTTGCAGTTAAACATGAAAAGGCGATATATGCGTACTGGAATATTAATGGGTGGCTGCTGTGGTATATACTGTCTCAAATGAGTCAGTGGGGCTAATAAATTAACACCGCATTGCATCACAGCACCATTTATACAAGGATGCTTAGCATTACACACACTGACAGAACTGTAGCACTGAGTGCTTATTCCATCTTTTCAGTGGTGCTTATAATACCCTGGTAGCACTGGCTCTGTCTGCAGTCAGCTTTAAATCAACTTTATGTCATTTAAATGTCTGCAAGCTGAAACGAAACAAACCCACTGTGAATGCATGCTCGGGAACAACATTTTTTTTATCCTTTGCTTTTCTATATGTGCTTGTGTGTTTGCTCAAGCAGACTAGACCATTTGTAGACTAGCTGACCCCCCTTTGACTTGTGCTGAAATGGTACCTTCCTGCTCTTTCTCCAAAGGACACACACTGATGGTTCCGTGTTCTGCATCCCCTCCCATATCTTGTTACTAGCTCCTCCCCCGGCCCCCTGCTTTTACCTCCCCTTCTGGATTATTGGGAGAGGGAAGTCATATATTTAGAGTGTGGTCCAAATCAGAGTCTTCCCATACAATCTGCTGCTACCTCTGCAGCCCGAGTGGTGAAGGGAGGGGTAGAGCTCTCCTCCTGCCTCTCTGCCTCTTCCTGGCTTCTCTATTGGTCTTCCAGCTTACCTCTTGGTGGCGTGTGCCAGGCAACCCCTCCTCTCTCTCCATCCTGGACTCAGATGCAGTTATCCAGGCGGCAGGGAGGCAGGCTTGCAAGTGACACTCACACTGTTTGCATGGGTGAAGAGAGACAGTGGGTTAGAGGACTGAGGATTCCAGAATTGTCTCTATTTTCTTCCCATCACTGCCTGCTGGTGGCCATTTGTCCTTAGGAAAAAAACAAGAAAGTCACCTGGAGAGGCGGGCTGTTTCGTTGGATGGCTGGTCTCTTTTGTTAATGAGGCAAGCTTTCTGAGAGGACCACTGAGCGATCTAAGAGCTTTAGATTTCTGCGTGTGGAAACAGTGAGAGGACAGTCATGGCTCACGCTGCGGCTCACATTAAGAAGGCCAGGTCCGAAATGGACCAACCTCCAGATCTGAAGGCTCTGGAGAAAGCCAGAGAGAGGAGAAGGCGCTCCCGGGAACGGGCTGAACGCAAGCGCAAGGTACCAGGCTAGACCCATTTATCCCTTCTCACTCTCCTGTGACCGGACAGTAACCAGTTTTTCTGGTTACTCCATCCCACTTCCAGTCACCCCTCTGCTTCATTGTCATCATCTGGTGTCATCTCCCCTTTTTGCACTGAAGAAGACTGTGTCATTATACGAACTGCAGAAGTTCACAAGACATCTAAGGCCATTGAAACTGTCCATTTTCACCTTCATCATCATCGAGTTGTCTTTAGTGCTGCACAAGACTGAAACCCTCAGATAGGTGCAAGCCACATAAATCACATGAAGCACAAATCACAGTGAGCTTTTAGCGGAATATTGATCCCAGCTGAAGGATCCTCCTCAATCCATCCTTGACTCGGCTGCTTAATCTGTCACCAGTAACATGACCACTGATTATACGCAGTCCGCATTGTTGTCTCCTCATACCTTCCCTCCTTGTGTGGTTACCATTATATACACACACGTAAAATAATCTTCCTACAAATACCCCTCCTGTGTGTAGATGTACCTACGCAGATAAGTCTCTGCTGCACTCCTGTGCTGTGCACTGTGTGTTCACTGTGTTTGCTCAGGGATACTGTGTGCAGTCTCTCAGGCAGAGACAAAATGCTCCTACTTTGGTGTTATTCTAATAGGTGTAGCTGTGGGATGTGCTGTGCAAAAATGGTCAGTGGTTTTAATAAAGGGTTTATTCCAGCAAGCCATTTTAACGATGCATGTGAGTCGATGATTCATAATTTGTGCTTTTTCGGCAGCACATCACATGCAAGCATACAGCGGACTATTGTCTGCACTGGTGTTGCAAAATGTCTTTAGAGTGAAATCCCTTCCTAATGGTGACCTGTGATATTTAAAGGCATATCACTGTCTGTTAGACATACCATTAACCCCTGATGTGTTTTGGCTTGAAGGGCTGCTGTAAAAGTAGAAGAGCAGGAAGACAGAAAATGACTGATTGGGAGCTTCTTTAAGGGCGAACCACTGGCAAACTTGGCGTGTCTTTATTTAATATTGATTAAGAGATATGTGTCGGTTTGGATCAGTCCATGCTACCATTGTGTAATATGGAAGTAGTGGATGACATAAGAACGCTGAATGGACACGCTGCCAGAAAAAAAACAAAAAAACAACCATGTGGGTTTTTGTTACTACTGCTGTGTCATTTTTGATAAATCTCAAACTTGTTGACATGTGTCCAGCAGTGACACATAGACGTTTAACACACTGCACTAAATAGACGCCATGATCGGCTAGCCCAGAAAGCAGTGGATATCAGCTGCTTGGTGTGAACTGTGCGGTTCCCCTGTCTAGGCGCAAAGTCACTCGTCCAGGCAAAAAAAAATGTAAATAATTGCTTTATTTGATTATCTGATTGTTGATAATCCTTATTACATGTAATAATCATTGATTATGATTATTACTGCTGGAGTGCAGTGGCCAGCACTCACAGCAGAATGGTACTGGGTTCAAATGTACTGGCTGAATGGGAGCGTCTGTGGAGGGTGCACCCTGCCTCACACCCAGTGTCAGCCAGGCTCTAGCCCACCAGCAACCCTGCCTTATGTACACGGTTAAGGAGATGGATGGAATACATTTCTGTGATATTGTGCTGAAGGGCGTTAAGGGAGGTCAGTGACATTTGACTGGATATGTTAATTCATATAGTAAATACAGGGCTGGCTCGAGACTTTTGCATAGTTGTGTAGATGATATTTCAGTGACTTACAAAAGAAAAGCCTGTCCCTGCATTCATGTTCCTCCTAGTGACGCGTAATGCTTCTGTCGCAGGTTATCACTTGGCATCAAAATAACAACTTCCGAAGCTAGAGCAGAGTTGTGACCTTTGTTCTGTGCTGGTTTAGAGTTTCTATCCCCTCCACCCTTCGCTGCTGTCATTATTGACCCAAGTTCAAGGGAGATTATCACATGGGATTACTGACAGGCCCTCTCTCTCTCTGCCTCTCTTTCATTCTGGCCCAGCACACACCTAAAAGTGATTAGTAGATTCAGTTTGGTGGATTGTTCAGCAGACGCCTAAGGACAGACATTTACATCAGAGCCACGTGCATGCTGCTGTAAAATTGCAGTTTTATTAACAGTGGTCAAGTCCTGCAGGAAAAGAAACAACCATCTGTGACTAGTACTTAGTGGCTGTCAGAAGGCCTGGCTTGCACACTGAATACCTCAAAGTATATTGTTATGAAATGCTGAAGCACAACGAGAGTAGAAAAGCACTATATTGGAAACAGTCCGTTTACATTTACCATTTGTGCTAGCATCACTAATTATGTGACAAAGGTATGTGCAAAGTACAGTAAAAGGTTAGCGATTTTATATCAACAGCATTCATGCTTACACACACTTCAAACACACGATTCCATCTTTCTGTCAATAGTAGAGTGTCCTAAGGGACAAGATTAATTTGGCAGCCTCACGCCACAGCTTATTTCTTTATTGTTTCATGTGGTGTACTGGAAGTCAGCGAGATACAGCAGTTTCAATTCAATTTATTTATTTACACAGCGCCAAATCACAACAACAGTCGCCTCAGTGTGCTTTATATTGTAAGGTAGACCCTACAATAATACACACAGAGGAAAAAGCCAACAATCATATGACGACCCCCTGTGAGCAAGCACTCTGGCGACAGCGGGAAGGAAAAAGTGCCTTTTAACACGAAGAAACCTGTGAGAGAGCCAGAGGTTAATAACAAGTATGACTGAGTGCAGAAAGGTGAGTGAAGAAGAAACACCCAGTGCATCATGGGAATCCCCCAGCAGCCTACACCTATTGCAGCATAACTAAGGGAGGATTCAGGGTCACCTGATCCAGCCCTAACTATATGCTTTAGCAAAAAGACCGTCTGTCTCCTGAATCCAAACTGGAAGCTGGTCCCACAGAAGAGGGGCCTGAAAGCTGAAGCCTCTGCCTCCCATTCTGCTTTGAAATACTGCAGGAACAACAAGTAAGCCTGCAGTGTGAGAGCCAAGTGCTCTAATAGGGTGATATGATGATAATAATAATGAATTACAGTAGTCCAGCCTAGAAATAATAAATGCATGAACTAGTTTTTCAGCATCACTCTGAGACAGGATATTTCTAATTTTAGAGATGTTGCACAAATGGAAGAAAGCAGTCCTACATATTTGTTTAATATGTACGTTGAAGGACATG
>VVHJ01005433.1:17739-31106 GCA_015107715.1 Tylochromis polylepis
TGGACATGGAAAACTGGCTGTCAGGAAGACATTCTTAAGGAAGGGAAAAGCAGTGGAGGCTCTGTCATGATTTAGAGCTTCATTTCAGCCAGTAGTGTTGAAGATCTTGTCAAAACTGATGGAGCTTTGGACATTAAAAAGTCCAGTCAGATTTAGATTGAACATACAGTATCATACAGTACCATACAGTAGCATATCTCGATAGAAAAACACAGTGGAACACGATCAGTCATGGATTGGCCTCCCCAGAGCCTGGACCTCACCATTATTGAAACAGTGTGGGATCATCTTGACAGAGAACAGAACAAAAGGCAGCCAACATCCAAAGAAGAGCTTTGAATGTCCTTCAAGAAGCCTGGAGAACTGTTCCTGAAGACTACTTAAATTACAAGATGTCTTCCTCAGAGACTTCAGACTGTGTTGAAGAATAAAGGCGGCCATATCAAATATCGGCTGTAAAGCGCATTAGATGCGTAAAAACACTTTCCTATGCATATTTACATGTTTAATCAAGTCACTGCAACCACTTCCCGTTTTTTAGAATAACACAAAGGAATGAGGGGTGGCTCGAGACTTTGGCACAGCACTATAAACCAAAAGAAAGATTTTTTTTTTTTTAACACAATCGCATGATGAGAAGAAAAAAAGGATCATCAGCCGTGTGCATTTATGAAGCAAATAAAACTCTAGCCTATGTTTAAGGTGCATCAGATTTGAAACAACAGCACAGCAGTGACATCGTTTTCTTTCATCATTCATTAAACGAAACAGAATAATCTTATTTTATTACTGTTCATTTCTGAATGTGTTTCCTTATAACGAGCAGATTTTCAGTTGTGATTTGTGCACAGTTTGGCCTAAAAGAGACATTAAAACAGTCTTTAAATTTTACTTTACCCGTAGACACCCTGTTCTCATGTTTCCCATTATGCAGCGATTCTGCCACAACAGGCCATTGTCCAAGTTCATTCTCTTTCATAATGCCTATTTAATTCTTGTTTGTCTGTTTTATTGACATTGTGACAGACTGGCTGGCGCTCATGGATTAAATTGTTATGTGGACCTTCTGTGAGAGATTAAACTGAAATATCTAATGAGGAATTTTTCATTATTATATTCTGAATTTTACAGCAACGATGGGCCAGGAAATGCGGAGGTGTCCCAGGTGGTGGAAAGCTTGTTGAACAACCCTGGCTTTGGGACACGCTGCATGAAAGGAGACCCTATACCGTAAGTACGCTGGGTATACACGAGTCGCAAATCACGTACCAGGAGAATCCAGCCAAACATCAAAACCAAATGATACTGACAGAGTCTGAATCTTTGCAAGCTGTGTATGTTTGGCGAGTTGTTATGCATGCGTGTATGATCCTCTTTCCGACAAATCCAGCAGCAGGCATTGAGCTCAGAGAGAAAAAAAAAGGAAAAAAAAGAGAAAAAAAAAGCTTGGCAGGATTTTCAAAACCAATTTGTAAAAACAAATTTGATCAATAAATAATGAGCTTTCTCCACAGTCTTGATCAGGATAAGCTGAATAATGAATACCTGTTTAAACCTATGAGATGGAAATATTAAAGCGTTTGGAGTCCTCGGAAGCTCTTGTTTACCGCAGCCGCTCTGAATGGCCTGTTATGCATGCATTATTAAAACACAAACCGTAATCTTTTAATTAAGTGGTTATTTTCCAGGAGTCTTAAAAATATAAAGCTGTATTAAAATGATGATAAAGCTTTGCTACTGTTATGATTTTTTTTTCCCCCACAGCAGTTATTCCACCAGTGTTTAAGAAAAAGTGGAAATAAGGCATACAGTGATGGATGTAGGCGGCAGGGGTGATTGGTTGAAATATTCATGTTTATTTTCCTGCAGGAATCTACCTTGTTCCACCAAGGGGTCTGATTGGTTAACCCCCTCTGTGGCTCAGTCAGTGGCTGACATCTTTCTGAATGGAAACTGGAGCATGTCTAACCCCTCCCCCGGCTGCGAGTGCGGCACTCCTAAACGGACAATGATGTTGCCCGACTGTCCGCCTGGTGCGGGCGGCCTCCCCCCGCCACAGGTTAGTCTCCGAATCCAGAAATCGTGTCTCTCGGCGGTGCAGTGGGTGGATCGGCCCGTACTGTATGTGAATTTACGGATTTATGAGATCGATCATGTGCAACAGTGAATGTGTCAGTATCTGTCTGAGGTCTGTTGAGCGAGACATGGAACCGCTGCTTATTCCAGGGCCACTGTACCCAGCTGGATGTGTAGCTTTTTCCCCCTTTTTTTGGTGAAATGCATACATTTACTGAATGTGTGTCATGGAGGGATAAACTGCAGGAAGAGAGCAGAGTGGTCTAAATGTAAAAAAAAATAGAAAATAAATCAGTGACACAACAGTACAATAAAAATGCTTATCATGGAAGCTTTTGGCTTGCAGTCTGAAAGTCCCAGTCAGCATCATTTTGATTTGAGAACGTAAAGGTACTTACTAACAAGGAATTTGCATTGCATTGCAAAATGTAAATCAGCCTT
Source organism: Tylochromis polylepis (assembly GCA_015107715.1). NCBI lineage: Eukaryota > Metazoa > Chordata > Actinopteri > Cichliformes > Cichlidae > Tylochromis > Tylochromis polylepis. The sequence goes on from VVHJ01005433.1 coordinate 20,257, forward strand.
TTGTGCTGCCTCCCTTTTTGTGAACTAGCGAGCATTCATGAAAATGGGGCCAAAATTGATTCCACTGAAAATACACCGACTTGGCCATTGCAAGTGATTCAGCTTGTTCCACACACCTGTTAAAATTCTCTTTAAATAAACCTATAGTGTGTCCTTTCAGATATACCCCAACTTTCTACTTTGTAGAGTCCCTTAGGACATTTCATAGCATGCAGCTCCCGAATAGAATCTGCAAAGGACCTCACCTTTTCTGCTCAAACCTCAGAGTCCTGGGCACTTTGACTCTACACATCAATAGCAGTTCTCTGTGGACCATTACTTTAAACTATACATGGCAGTATGCAGCTGGGGCAAATGTGGCATGCACTGACCTGAAGGGATTTGATCCAGGCTGGGATCGATTGACAAGTTAGAGACACCACATCATTGTCTACCAGCTGCCACCTGCTGATTGAACCAATCACGGCACAGAGTGAAAGCGGTGTCTCATTTGGAGTTAAATGATTTGCACTGCTGTCTCCCAATGATAATGAGAAATCTAAGCTTGAGAGAGAATGGCTGGAGAAGCTGTCACTGCACTCCAATGTCATTTTATTAGAGATGGCTTTGTCTGTTTGCTCAGGCTTTGTGGCATGTGCCTGCATTTTAAGAGATTAGAATTTGAATGGCTCATAGCTAACCCCGGCTAAATCTGCCAATATTTTCTTCCTCTTGGAGACTTATGACGGTTGAGAATTTGTTTGTAGTAGTTTACCCTAGATAGAGGGTGGAAATGAGTAGGGGAGTCTTGATTGCTAATGCCTGAGGTTTGGCTTTGAAGTATTACAATTACAGAAGCTAATTCACAGTTTTACATTTGGATCTTTGTTTCTAGACGTGGAGGTGTGTGCTGATTAGTCCTGCAAGGCTGAGTGTCGGCACATTGTTATTATTATTATTTATTTCATTTCTTCCGGTGTTGCATGAGCTTGCGTTAGCGCAATGACAATGACATGCTGCTTTTGAGAAATATTTGAATGCTGTTTTGGGAAATTGGATAATATTTTGGTGAGTGGGCTGCCCAGTAATTACTGGTTTTCCCCTGAAGGTGTGAAGGTAAGCCAGCAGATTGTGACATCAGATTTTCACTCTACGATTTTCAAACACTGTTGTGATGTCAGCGGTTGATCAAAATGTCTTTAACACAAACACCAGAAATAACTCACGTTGGTGAGCTAGCTCAGGTAGCCTCACAGGTTTCTTCCTGTTAAAAGGGAGTTTTTCCTTCCCACTGTCACCAAAACACTTGTTTTGATCTGATCGTTGGGGTTTTCTCTGTTTTCTTTGTGTTATTATGGGGTCTTTATCTTACAATATAAAACGCTTTGAGATTTGTTGCTATATAAATAACATTTAGTTGAACTGAACTAAACTGGGAGAAACCAAGCGGTTTCCTCAGTGTGGTTTAAGGTGTCAACTTTTGTGGCTTAAGTTTTAAACAGTAATTGCAATATCAGTTTTTCAAAGCACTTACAGCCGTGGTTCAGTGAGGAGAAAAATTACAATACTAATTGAGGCACATGAACTGAAATGGTTTAGTTTGATAATTGCTGTGACATTTCCTCTTAAACCTTTGATGCATTTGGAGACGTCATTTTGGAAGTGCTGAGAGACGGCGGTTAAAAAAGGGTAAAACTGCAAAGTCGATAACCTCCAACAAGCAGGACATTAAATGATATTCTCTAAAACTACTGGGCTCATTTGCCACTCATTTATTCCCCACTTTATTCCTTTCACTCCCCCTATATACAGTACCGCTCTGCAATCAGCACACTTTCACACTCTGCATTGATCTGTAATTCTTTGTTGAACTTGTGAGTCTCGCCGTGTGCTCCATTCCATGACACGGCCCTCCAGGGCCATTTAAAAGGAGCACCTGTCCACGAATCATGCTAAAGGATGATCGTTGAGACAGTAAAACAAGAGTAGTGCCCTTTGTGTAACCTTTTCCCATCCCTGATGTTCACTCTTAGCTCATGACAGCACTGTCAGGAGTCTCCCATTTGTTGAGGCGTTATTCGTGTCTTTGTATCCTCCCGATAGCCCTGCTAGGCTATGAAGGGTTTTCTTTCCAAGCCTAATTTTTCATTTTTGCTCTTTTCCCCTTATCTCCGTATGCTTCTCAATTTTCAAACAACCCCTGTCCTTTTTCTTGCTCCTACTTTGGTGCTTAACTGAATTTCTACTTTATCGTGCCACACTGTAAGTGGCTGGTCGTTTTAGTACACTTAGCCACAGTAAAAAGACCATTTGTAAAGGCCAGTTCTGGCCTGCATCTTGTTAAATTCACTTTGCGTCATATCTCATTTATTTATAACATCTAATTTGTTCCAATCCAGAACCTGTAAATGGACTTTACTTTTTCCACAGAAACAACCTTGAGGATTTTACGTTTTTATTGTATAACAATCTGCCACTAAAATTATTTTAAATTTAGGATGAGAATAGAGCAGAAGGGAAAAAAGGAAGTCAGTGGAGAATTGCACAACAATAGAAAAGAAGAACCCATTAGATGTGCGTCCCTCTAGCATAGTAACACCACCAATGGCACAAATGACACAAAGGTGAGTACAGCTGTAATTTCCAGATGCCCAAATTGTATGACTATACTTATAAACAAGCCATGGCTGTGTCATGGAAAAGAAATTGCAAGGGGAAGTTAAAAAAAAAATCTGACTGTGAGACTCACAAACATGACAAATCAGGAAATGCAGAACAAGCCACAGTAGCAATAATCAGAGCCACAGTGGCCAAACTAAACTGACACCAAGGACATCCTAAAAAACATGCATGCAGGTGCCTCACACTTACCATAGGGGCATTCTGCAGAAAGTGAAATTACTTTCAGTTCACACAGTGTGAAGGACACGGCGTATACAGACAGAAGATTAAACTTCGCTAAACATCATGAACAGCAGTCTGATTAGTATTGGGAGCGCATTCTTTGGCCAGATGAAACCGTGATAAATTAGTGCAATGATGTGGCCCGCATGCTTTCACCTGGCCAGGACTAGCGCAGTGAAATGCAAAATCCTGAAGTAAATCACAGAGATCGGTGTGTGGCGATAACTAGCTGAGTGCAAAACGAGCGCAGAAGCTGTGGGGTGCACGGCATTCATCAGCCTTGTCCCCTGAAAAAGCAGCTCCCACTCAATCAAACTTCTTTGCCGACTTCACTTAGACACGCGTGATTCTCCCCACATTGCATTTGTCTGTGATGCATCACAAATATGAATTTAACCAAACATTTGCCAGCCACTTTCCTTTTCTGGCAATCAATTATTAGATAAGGCATGAAGGAATTAAAGTAAGATTGTGAGACAAGTCAGGGATATTTCCTAAACACAACCAAGCAGCTTTTTCTGCAGAAGTGAGTGAACAGTAAGCAAAAACAAAGCCTAAATGGTATTTGAACTTTAGTTTCTTGGACATTAGAAAGGTGTTTTGCTGGGAAAATGTAGTTTCATTTAATTGTAAAACACTGCAGTTTAGTTTTTATACAGGGTTGTAAAAAGGTCATAGACAGCGTACAGAAGTTTCTAATCATGAAAAAAGGGAAAAGTATGACTTTGCAAATCATGAAACGCAGATATTGAGGAGCCACAATGCAGACTCTGAAGACAGACTGAATTAACAAAAAGCGAACCTTTATTTAGGCATATGCAGATCACAAAAGGCACAAAAAAGCCGAGGAGCAAACAAAAAAAAGCAGACAGGAACAGACACTGCAACAAAGGACAAAGGGGAGACAGCACTATTATATACACACAGACAAAGTAATCAGGTAATTGAACAGGATGGTGAGGAGGGTGACGAGACGTAGCTGAAAACAATCAAGACGTAGCTGAAAACAATCCAGACAATCAAGACAAGAGGAGAAAAGCAAACTAATGCTTTGTTCCAGATACCTTGGAAGTTGGATGTTGAAGCTCAGGAGTGACGTCACTCAGTGTGCTTCAGCAGTAAAGTCTGAAAAGCGAGGAAAAAACGGATTTACTTACTTCTTTACTTCTTAGGTAAACCATTCATGCATTAAATGCACATCAGAGCAATACTTGGTTTTTTTTGCCCTATAAACACTGCGGCAGCACGTCCACGGATACGGCCTGGTCAGTGCTTTTTAACAACAGCGACATGGCAAATTAAAAGTTTTATACTTTCAATGCTATTTACTTTCAGTGCCATCTTGGATTATTGACTCAGGGTTGGTGGGGTTGCTCCAGACGTCTGAGTTGGAAATCTCAGAAATTCTGTTTAAATACGACGCAAAGGACAGCTACCTACCAAAGTAAACAGGAAGTGAGTAACCAAAACTAAAAACAGGGAAGCTCAGACACAATAGGAAATTTTGCACGAGAGAAAGACACAGAATGATGATGCAGAGGGAAAAATTCTAATGGAAACAATCATTTAAGAGCCTAATACTGAATATTTAATAGAAAACAAAAGTTAAAAGTCTATAAACATAAAACACAGGACTTTTGCTATGTCTCCTGACTTAAATTCAATAGAACGTTATAAAGAAAAAGGTATAGCAACACAACCTCTTCGTGAGAAAGCAATTGTCTACCTGGAAATTTGCACAATGCTCGTATCTGCCGTGCTAAGATTTGATGCTGCGGTCGAGGGTAAAAGTGGGCACATGAATTATTTAAAAAATAAAATGTTTGAATTGCAGGGGAAAGAAAGCTTGTCATGATGTGAACACTAATATAGTAAATTGTTAGTGAGTTTTTAGTTCTCTAAGAGCAGATATCCCACTGTTAAACCTGCACAGGTGCTTATCCACTTCTCTTGTATAGAACGGTGACCCCTAGCCCTCGACACTTCGTTCTCCAACCTCTGAAGCTTCCCTGCTGTTAACTGCAAGTCTACCAGTGGGTCAAAACATAGGGTTTAGTGTTTGGTATATAGTGTAGTACATAAGGTCATGACCACACTATTAATGTTACCGTCCACAGTGGTACCCGGTACGAGTATCTTTTTCACATGGAGAATTGCTGCCTGTGATGAGTTATAATATCATCACAGATACAGAGCTGTCTGGACAGATATAAATAATTGAACTTCAGCATATCACATCTTTGCTGTATTGTTTACCTATTGACAGTAGCAGGTTGCACTAAATTGATGTTACTCCGAGGCATAGACCACCCGTGGAAGCCGAACACATCGTGAGGATGTTTTCCCTTTGACCGGAAAGCCTCCCATGTTGAATAAATCATGACAAACCGTGCCGGCTTCACAGTAGTTTTCTTTTTTATCTTTCATCCTGCCAAACCTCCAAATATGCCCTTGAGAAACTACAGAAAATACAAAAGAGAAAAAAGCGTGGACATGGCACCGCAGGAGGTAGTGTGAAATCATTGTTTCCATGGTAATGGCAGGCAACAGTAAGCCCTCTATCAATTCTAAGGTATTGACTCTCATTCGCTGGTGATATTTAACCTTCACAGATGAATAGGCTGTCGTGCGTGCGGAGGAATTGATAAAGCCGCCACTTTCAATGTATTACGATTGATGTCTTTATCATTTGGAGGCTGGGCTAACTACGGCTTGTTTGCAAATTACTCTCCTCGGCCTCATCTATCAGGCTATTGACGTAGGGCATTGGCTTACCATTTGGATGGAGGAAAAAACAGATAATTCTGCATGGGGAAATAAAACTGGTATTGTGTAACTTTGCTTCTTGGTCCAAGAATTTGCTCAAAAACAAATGCCTTCAAGTGTTTGTTGAACTGAATTTATAATGTAACACAACCCTGGACTTCTCACTGGTCTGTTCAGTGAGGGTCGGAGAGTCCGCTGTATTTTCAGCATCTTATGTTGTAATTTATTCATGCAGTTCAGTGAAACAACAATGAATCTATAAACCTTACATATGAGGGCACGTTTTGTCTCTGACAACAGCTGTTGAAGGAATAAATCCAGTTAAGTGCTGATCAGCTCTAAACCCCACCAGGTCATCCTCAGCCAATGGCGAACGCAGCATACTGGCACATCCTTTCTCTGCTGGACCCTGCAGATTTGTCACTTTGACTCCAAGCGCACGCAGATTCATTTTGGTGTAAAACGACCTGTCCACAGCCTCCTTCTCAGCAGAAAGCAAGAGATGCTCGAAAACAAAAGCAGAAAGGTCACTGACTAGTGAGGCGAGGCAAACGGAGGGTGAGGAAGTCCCTTTGTTGCAGCTAAACAGAAGAAAAGGGATTTTAGATGAAATTCTTTCACTGGGCATGCATGCTTGCAGCTCAGTCTTTCATGAGGAGCTTTTTGTTGTGGTTAGTAGGTACCTGTTTGTAAGCCAGGACCATTAGCTATTATCTAATGCTCCTGTTCAGCAAATTTTAAACTGATGTGATGGTACTGGACATAATCATGCAGCACAATGGTTGAACTGAAAAGCGTCACTCAAAGTGTATGTGCTGTAACATAGGTACACATGAGTGTACAGCTGGCCACCTGCCACTACCAACATATCACGTTATAATGAGCCGAAGGAGCTCACAACAATGCAGACACACATGCTTGTGCATATACTGATTCAGCAATATATCGCTTCCCTTTGTGCTACGATGACGTGATGATTATTAATACAGTGGGGCCGAAACACCAATTCACTTTTTTCATTTAAAGTAAACCAAAATTTGAAATATGCAGTGCTGTGCAAAAGCCAGACTTTTTTCCTTTTTGTGATTTTTTTGTGATTATTGTCTTGAGCAATAATCTTTCAGGCTTTCTGAAAATCTTTCAGCGCATTTCTTTGGACATTCTTTCCTTTTTCTCTCATGTTCAGCCCAGTCTTTGTATCTGACCATTGGCGTACCAGAATCAATTTTAAATTGTATCTTTAGGCGCTTTGTTCCGAGCCTCTTGCAAAAAATGAAAAAATAAATAAAAAATCATTTGTTCCCAGTTCTTTAGTTGAATCTACAAAAAATATCAAAGACAACACAGTTTGACATGAAATTGTATTTTTGCACCAACAAGGTGATTCCCAAAGAGCTATTAAATGAAAAGTTGACATCACTCAGCATGGTGTGCAGTGTGTCCTTAAAAACTTGAGGAAATTGGACAAGTGAAGGACAAAAGAAGAACTATCAAGCCGGAAAAAATATATATCTACAGCAGATGAAAATGATCTGAAAGTCATGTCCTTGAGAAATATGGAAAAAATCCAGCAAAGACCTGACAGAGGATATGAGAGATGCATCGTCCCCTTCAGTTGAGAGAGAAAAGGGCTTGAGGCATCCCAAATTACACAGGAGCTCGATTGAAAATCAGTGACAACAGTTTTTACGGAGTTATGAATCCAAATTTGACATTGTTGATTCAAATCATTGTCCAAGTTTGGACAGAGGAGCTCAGGAGAGAGGTACAACGGTGAGTGTCTACAGCCAACTGTAAAACATGGTGCAGGCTCTGTCATGGTTTGGGGGCTCCATTTCAACCAGTGGTGTTGGAGATCTCCATCTCTTAAAGTAAGATTTTGATCCACTGTACAAAACAGCTTTGTTTTTCAGCATTAAATGAGAAAAAGCATACCTGAATGGAAAAACATACAATTGAACACTATCAGCCATGGACTGGCCTCCCCAGAGCCCGGACTTTAACATTATTGAAGCATTATCGTCTTCCATTACACAGGTATCATCATGCATCGTAGACACTTGGCGGTAGTAGTGAGTGCTGCAGAAATGCCGTATCATGATGCTATTGATTGTTACTCATGCCACAATATCACAATACTCACTGTAACTCTGTATTCCCCACCCTCCACAGTATTCAGTGGCAAAACAGGTGACTGTACGATTTGACATGTTTAAGCAAGGAAGATTCTTCCCCGAGATTGCTTTTCTTTGTGCGCGCCAGATAAAACTCACCTTTGAGGAGCAGCACGATGTAACCAGTGGCAAGATTAATATGAACACAGCACGCTCTCTTATCTCTCCAGTGCTCGAGTATGCCAGCTCATTCAACAGATTTGATTACTCCTCAGTTTACATTTCCCTCACCCCTTCTTGCTTACCTAGCTATCAAGCTGGAGAACTGATGTCGTGCAGAATGCCAAACAGACTGAAGCTGTTTCCAGGTAATGAACAAGAGATGCAGACCCAGGTATTACACAATCACATAATGTCCCAATTTCAGTCTTTTTGGTGGGGAATATGGACAAAGGCCAAAATAATTAGACCCATGCCGACTGTATGCCAGGGTATAAACTCATTGTACACACGGTGGAGTGTAAAACTCTTATTTTTTTTCTCCCTTGGTTTTGTTTGTTTCTTAGTTCCTGTGGCTTTTTCAAAAGGGAAGCATGTTTGTTCAGAGATAAACCAAGGTTGCTGTGCCGTTCCTCCCCCTTATCTCTGATTCATAAGCCAGATGGGTCCTCTTCTTCCTCTACGTTCTCCTTCTGCTTGGTTATTTTATTTTTTTGTTTGCCTTGCAATTTGAGTTCTCCACCTCCTTTTCTTTCTCCTATTTTGAATTTAGCTTTCTATCTTCCATACCATTCTCCTCCTTTGCTTCCCTCTCCCATTTGCTTTTTCACAGTTTCTCTAATCTCTCTTCAGATCATCAAAAAAAAAACCAACCAAAAAACGATTTGGTGCGTTTTAGAACGATATGTGGACACAGACCCTTTTAAAGTAATCTGACATATAACACAAGAGAGAAAAAATGAGTGTAATATGTGCAGGGGTACGTACTATGTTTGCCCAAAGCTCACACATCAAGCTGTTTGTACACAAGGGCAGATAACCGGTGTAACTGGGGTGGGTGGTGTTGGTAAATTGCATTTCAGTCCAGGGGTCTCAGTTGCACTTTATCAAGGATCACTCTACTAATTAGCATAGTGTTAGCTCTTTAAATAAGCAGGGCTAAAGCAGCTTGGGGTCGTTTTGTGTGTTTGTGTCTGTGTGTGCATCACTCTGCACAAGGTGGAGTGTATTCATAGCAATGTGTCGCACCCTCGCTTAATTGGTTGTTTGAATGTACCCATTTATCCACAGAAGGGTATCTAATTAGGGTCCTTTGACATTAGAAACAGCTTTCCCCAGCTTTGGCAGGGGTGTAGATTTCAGCCAGGCTTCCCATAGCTAGGCTTAATTGACTATTATGATAAGAGTTGGGGGGAATGTGCTCCACGGTGGAGTGGATAGATACCACCTGCAGAACGCTCTTACTCTCTTGCTTTGTTGGGTTTTTTTAAATTTTTTTGTTAGTTTTTTCTGGGGCGGGTCAGCTGGAGTCTGCCTGTCTGTCTGTGGTCAGCCTTTCCGCTCAGGATGCTCCACAGCATGCGGGCAAAGCAAAGTGCTTTTATATCCTTTCAGACAGTAAATAGAATAAAAGCCACTGCACCTGTTTTGCATGAGCCAGCATCAACAAACATTGCCTTTAGGTTATCTTTACATTATTAAAGCTACACAGTGTTTGGGAAAGGTCTTCTGCATCTTAAACTCAAAGCTGCTCTAAGCCATGCTTTCTGTATTAGCGATGGATCACCTGACTCAGTACAATGCACAGAGTGTCACTGGTGCTGACAAACCCACGGATGATTATTACTGAGCAGTTCCATGGGGCATTTTCAGCTCATTGATTTGCTTTTATGGTCTGCAGCTTTAACGTGTCGCTCTGATGAATCTCATTTTTAGCAGCAGGAGGCAGTTGCCTTCAGTAAAAATAAAGCCCTCCGATCAACCCAGCTGTCCAGCAGAAATAGCAGCAAATCAGCAAGTAGCTTCTACTAGCAGGGTCGAAAGGAGAGTGGATATTGTAGCTGCATTCATCAGCTGGCCAGAAACACATCTCTTAATATATCTGTTTGCTAGTACCTTCCCAGTACCAACTTTATGAATTTATGAGGTGATAAATCTGAGTAGTTTTTGGTGCCACCAAGTGGTCCAGAAAACACTATTTTGACCCAAATAACAAACCAATAGTTTCAAAAATGCTTCAATTCAACTGTTTTTGTTTTCTTGTCTTTTTTTTTTTTAAACAGAGGCTACAGAACACGACAGACACTTTGCTGAATTTAACCGGACGGAATATGACGGACTTCCTGGTCAAGACTTTTGAGAAGTCCGGTAAAACAAGGTAACGCTTATTAGTGTGAACGTGTGAGTGTCACAGTATGCGGGGGCAGACTGTGTGGAGTGAAGAAGAGGACCCAAGTGCAAACACGCAAGAGCAAACTTAATCTTAACTGAAAACGAGCTGTTTATTAAGGCTGGCAAAATAAATGCAAACGAAGGGCATTAAAAACCTTTAAAACCATTAAAAACGTGACAACTTGGCATGAAAACCTGAGAACGTGGCAGAATAACAGACGATCGGACAAAGAATGAATGAAAGCACACAGACTTAAAATAATTATTGTGGGTGATTTTAACATCCATGTAGATGCTAAAAATGACAGCCTCAACACGGCATTTAATCTGTTATTAGACTCAATTGGCTTCTGTCAAAATGTAAAAGAACCCACCCACCACTTTAATCACACTCTAGATCTTGTTTTAACTTATGGCATAGAATCTGAACATTTAACAGTGTTTCCTGAAAACCCTCTCCTGTCTGATCATTTCCTGATTACATTTACATTTACAACAATTGATTTCACAGCAGTGGAGAGTAGACTTTATCACAGTAGATGTCTCTCTGAAAGCGCTGTAACTAAGTTTAAGAATATAATCCACCCACTGTTATCATCTTCAATGCCCTGTACCAACATAGAGCAGAGCAGCTATCTGAACGTTACTCCAACAGAGGTTGATTATCTTGTTAATAATTTTACCTCCTCACTACGT